>JAOBRH011237928.1:0-12598 GCA_027575125.1 Umimayanthus parasiticus | reverse complement strand
TTTAGAAGTGTAAAAGAGCAAGTTGGACTTGCACAACCAAATGTTTGATTTTGGCGGTAATCACCCCTCATATTGTCGAGCATCTCGGCGGCGATGTGAGACTGCTTTGATTTGTTGTTTTGACAGTGGTATTGGATACGTTTAATACTGCCACTTTCTTGAGATAGAGGGGTAATTTTCTATCTCAGAAAACATTTCATTCCAATTTATGAATTAAATGAAATCGCTTTTCAGTATCGTTGTAAATAATAAAGATAATTTGTTTCGACGAAAAGTTGTGTCTGTGCTTTCCGTAGTCTTCATAAATTCGAAACGGATCAGTTTGAGTGCTTGTAGAATTGTATTCAGGCTTCTACGGCCACTCTGTTCGAGTTTTTGCATTTTCGGTCACGACAGTTAAAACTTGAACACCAAATGAATGTCTTGGGATTTTGATCGCTTTGCCACCATGACTTGGCAGCTGCGCATGCCCGAACTGTTTTCGCTTCTTCGTAATTTTGCCGCCGTCCATTTCCCACAAAACTCATAGTGTTGCCTTCATAGCAAACTGATTAACTAATACATAATACTAATACAGAAACAAAAGTCCTGGAAACTATTGAAGCCAAACTGTTTTAAAAAGAGTTTGAAAACGAGCAGTAGTCTGAAGACCTCTGAGCCAGGAAAAATAGCACACAAAACCGGAAGTAAAATTTCCGCGCAAAGAACTCAGCGTAGCAACGAAATATGTCCCTGGGCCCTGAAGATGGTATTTTATTTGGATCAGATGTGAGGAATTATCAGACATATAAGCCTAGAAATATGAAAATGATGATAGCATCCACTCTTTATGAAGAAAGAGTGTCATTTGAACTGACCACCCTTCCCCGCCGTAATTTTCAATAATGCTAAAGATAATTATTTGGTCTTTTTAATTATTTTCCGTGACAACAATCAATTTTTGTTGAGAGCTGTTGCTACAGCAAGGGTCACTGGACATGTCCGTCATCCTAGTAGCCATTTTGAGATTTTTTGAAACGTTTATTACGATTGCCGGGAGGGACATCGTCAAAAATTCGAGATTGTTTTTCGGTGTCGCATTAGTTTCAGCCCGCAGTATATTAAAATGGTCAGCGGTATTCTCGCACAAAGGTACCAACAAAGGCCGTCTTCTTTTGGTCGCTCAATATATGTTCGCAATTGCAAAGGACTAGGCAAATTATTCGCTACGTAAAAATATTCGTACAGTGGCTTTAGCACAGCAAACTCAACTCTGAAAAGCGTTCGACTTCGGCGATCGTGCAGTCTACTTGAAGCCACTTGTTTTAGTAAAATTGCAACATTTTTTTAATTGTAGGAAAACACATGTTTATAACTCAAATCGGAAAATATTCAAAAACTAGATAGGAAAGAAAAGCAACGGACTTACTTTGTAAGAAGATTACATTTGCAGTGATTCAAACTGCAATTTGCATAATTAATTTTGCATAAACTATAAGCGATGGCTTTATCTAATTAACATAATAAAATGTCTCTTTGTTTAACCCTAGAAGGTATAGGGCGCGGCGGAGACAAATTGACCCCTCCCACCTCAATTTTTTAGGCTTTAATATTTTGTTCCTAGACCGAAAGTCAAAAGCTCTGGCACAACTGTTCTTTGTTCAGTAACACATCTTTTGACATTAATAAGCTGGCGTCACGATTGATGACATTATCGTAATAAGTCACGCAAGTTGTGTGTTGACTACGAAAGTTCTTGCGACACATGTGAAAAACAATAGAACACGTAGGGGTTGACACAAGTTGTTGATTTATGAATGTTTACCATCTACCATATTTAGTCAAAATATCAGTTATTTTGCTAAACAGGCGTACTGCAGTACTACTGTCGAAAACTTCTTCAAGCTCCGTGGACCAGTGTAGCTACCAATCATTTGATCTTGTTTGATTATTCTCATAACGTGTTTTTTTTGTGAATGACTGATCTGAATGCATCAGTTGTCGATTTCGGGATTTTAAAAGTTGTTGGTTTTTTACAGAAACTAGTTGATGCCTGTTCAATTCCTTCGTAAATCTTTATACTAATGTTTTTATATTTTGCTGGATTGGATGTATTCTCGGATGTTGTTTATAAGGCTTTTATAAACACCGTACGAGTGCAAATAACTTAAAGCGTTGCACTTGCAGCTTGCCGGACGTCGATATGAAAAGACTGAACTTCAAGAAAATCATCATATTGCGACGGAATGGCAGCTGCGTTATTTCGATATTAGGAGGAGTATAGTTGTTCGTAAAAGACTAGAGGTGACAGGCTTCAAGTGATAAGTCCTGCTCAATTTGTACTGATATCCTTAACCACGACCTTATAATTTTATCTGAAGTACCATATACAAGACTGCAAAGAGCTGATTCATTCTACTGATTTTTAAAGGAAGGAAATATTGAAAACTTTCTGCACATTTCGCAATGCGCTTTTTAAAAAAGAAGAATAATGATGGTATCGTTGCAATTTGCCGGATTGTCAATATCGCTACCACTTAAGACTGTTTTGTATTTGGCAATATCAAAGAGCTTCCTGTGTATGCATGTATGTTAAAGTCCATCTCTCCCATTCATTTATACATGTAACAACTCTAAAGAAACTCCAAGTGCGTTTTCATTCTCTGTCAATGGTTCGGTTGACTGTCGAACATTCTCGTGAGAAAATTTATGGAGTGTGACTTGTGTCATAGGCTGTCGATGCACCTAAATATTGTACTCAGAGAAGCTTTAAAATCTTTCACGGGTATGATTTTAAATAATGAAAATTGAAGAATGACCCTTTAAGTTGTCACGCAAAAGCTCAGGGATTGTTCAAATGTAGTTGCACATCCCACACAAACGGAAATTACGAGCGATACATTAATATGTTCAGGATGGTTGAACGGAAGTGACATGTGATACATTCGCCTGGGGACGTTTGGTTAATTGACTGAAAAGGAAGTTAACCAGACAACACCGGAAGAAAATCGATTGTATTGTCGCTTACCACTTTACATAACTTTACTCAGCATCTTAAGACAACCGGAACAAGAGCTCATACTTCATCTTTACTCCTAGTGTAATACATCGATCAGCTCTCGTCCTCCGACGAAGAACTAAACGATTGTTGCATGTACAATAGGTTTAGCATCGGGTATGCTACTATTACACAATTTATATAATTCCATCACTACTCATATCAGAGATTGAGAACTCCTCGAGTTGGGGAAGGATTTAAGGCCCTAACAATTTCGATTCAGCTCGAGTACATAAATTTTCTTTACCTTTCAGTGCAAACGCACTTGACACAAACTTCCGTTATATTCACTTGAGCTCAATTCGACTCGAACCAGATAATTTTCTTTTCCTCGAGGCTTTCCCAAACTTCTTCACCAAATGAAAATGCTATAATTAAAAGACAACTCTTGCCCACTCTCAACAGAAGCATAGGCAGAGAGTGGTAATGTAGACGGGCGATGAAAGATAATCAGAAAGGCAGGTAAACCTGGTACTATAGGAACTATAGGCATGAGCTAAAGTGGCCCAATTTTAGTACGTCCATAACAAAATTGGCTTATCAGAAAATTGTATTAGATGCATTAGATGCATAATTTAATTCTACTTTCTCTTATTCTTTTCACCTAGCTATATAACTCAACAAGATTTTAGTTTACACATATGTGTTAAATATCATATCACATATGGCGATATGCGTTTGACAAGCTCGCCCATTTGTTTATAGTTTGTAAAATATTAAATTCCGGTATAACAAAAGGCAGTTGTTGACTGTTGTTCTCGTAGAATTTAGGATCTTGCTTTCCCTTACTATATTTTTTAGACAATCAAGAAAACAGTACATTTCTGTTTGAAGATGCGAAGTGGTACTCCACCAGACCATGCACTTACTTTTTCTTATTCTTTTCACCTAGCCATAACTCAACAAGATTTTATTTTACACATATATGTTTAAATATCATATCACGTATGGTGATATGCGTTTGACAACAACAGTCTTTTGTTTATCAAGCTTGACCGTTTACTTCCTAATTTGTAAAATATCAAAGGTTGGTATAACAAAAGGTAATTGTTGACTGTTGTTCTCGTGGAATTTGGGATTTTCATTTCCCTTACTATATTTGTTAGACAATCAAGAAAACAGTACATTTCTGTTTGAAGATTCAAAATGGTACTCCACCAGACCATGCACCGCTCTCTATATTGATGGGCTATAAATACTAGGTGACCAGTTTGTGATGTATATTTTTCTTAGTGTTTTTATTTATATTCACAATATAATAAAATTACAAAAAGAAAACAAATTTCATTGTTGCAGCGTGTTGGTAGTATGACAAAATAACCTAGATCTATACGGTAAGTTTATACTGCTATGATAGACACCGCTACGAATACTAAATAAGCTTCAAGTATAAATAATTAAAAAGTATGACGAATTGAACTTCCCTTCTAAGAAGAGTCAGTTTCCTTAGTTTGTGAACTCAGTGAAAGCGAATAATAACCGGTTCGATTCACAGTCGTGCCTCGAATACAATTACGATGAGCAGGGTCCGCTGACTATGTGTACATGCTATCAATCACGAGTTAGTGTTGAACAATCGAAACTGCTATACTTTTCAAACTGATACAGATCAGCACAACCATCGCATAGGTCGCACTCTGCTAAGTACTGTGTAATTTATACAAAACTGTAGTATATCACGCTATATCTCTACTGTGCACAACAGACTTACGATCATAATAGGTCCGGTGGAAAAGAATCGTTTCCAATAACCACGTGTAGGACAAGAACCAGAGCTGCTTCAGCACGTATTCCCCTGGTCCCATCTTGCACTACAGAAAATTAACATCAGCGCATTGAGGAGTCAGGAATTATGTCAAATAATGAGCCCTTTCGTGGTATCAATTCAAATTCATGTTGTTTTCCTTTAGGATTTCAACACTTTTTACCCTCTTCCTATCCGCTGCACAACTGGTCGCTCGCCGATGGTTATTCAAGGAGTGAAAGTCTTTCTGTTCCATTGGAACAAAAAAAATATGATAGCATGGTTGGCTCCCAGGAATCAAACAGCGTAGTTGTGCACGAGCTGTTTGAGCAATCAAGCGAAACTTCGTCAGTTTCCGAAGACATGCAGTTCGTGATAATGGCAGGTTTTTACCAGGAACAAAGGCGGAAAAATGGGCAACAAACACCTTTAAATACAAGCGATGAATGCAGCTCTTCTTGCAATCACGACTCAGAGATTAAAAACAATAATCGTTCAAAGGACACAAAAAAGCGAAACGTTAATTCCACATCAAAAGAGTTGAAAGATGATAAGTATTGGGAGAGAAGACAAAGAAATAACCTTGCTGCAAAGAAATCGCGCGATGCAAAACGAAGACATGAAGATTCTGTGGTACAGAAAGTAGCGTTTCTCGAGATTGAAAATTCTCGTCTTCGCCTAGAACTGAGTTGTGTGCGAGATCAAAACGAAAGATTAAAAAGGCTTGTTTATAAGTCTTATCCAGTATGGTAAAGATTGTTCATCATAAACAAAAATAATCATTGCAATCAAAATTAAAACAAAATTGATACTAATAAAAAAATAGCAACAAGAATTAACACAATAATTGAAATTTTAAAAAAATAACGTAGATATTAATTAAGCAGCCCAGATACCTCACCGAAGTGATTTTCAGAGAAGTTCTGTAAAAGTAGTATAACCAAAATAATGTAATAAAGAACATGAATATAAAAATAATCAAGCTAGGTTATAAGTAAAATTAAGTATCAATTTTATGTGTAAAATTACTTCGTAAAAAATTTGTATTAACTCCAGTTTAGAAATATTAAAATTCGTGACTGATCTTGTACCAGTGTCCAATAATTGCAGATGATCCCTTCCTACAACGAATGAAGTGCACCGAAGCTTGCTTTTTTGTGTGTTCAGCCTAAATTTGTTCTTGTTACTAAACCTTTCAAATACCGAGAACTGATAAGAGGACCGTCCAATTGATAAAATGGGAACCTGAGTCAACCGGCTGAAAGCTTGATTTTAGATTTAAGCAGTCTTTACCCTCGATCTGTAATCTTCAAAAGTTCCTTTTGGTCGTTGGATTCTTTATTGCACAAGACAACATTTCCTGCTATAACTATAGCGATTCAAAGTTTGTCAGCTATTTATTAGAACTATGTTGTTTCTTCCATGGGAAAATAGGTAATCGAGTGTCTACAGATAGACAGCTGTAGATTAACTTTCGATAAACTTAGTTAGATATTAATAATTATATTTGTGTTGTTGTTCTTTGATTTGTTTGTTCTCAAATACGTTTAGATAGCAAAAAACAGCTTTGTTTTTAAATAAGATCAATCCTACAAACACATCCGAAGTGCGTCAACGTTTATGTATAAACTGAAACAGAGCTAGGTTATGTATAAACTCCATCTAAAAACAGTACTGGACTTATTAGTACAGCTCTCTCGTAATTTGGAGATTGAACATCTTTATACTACAATGCTCCAACTTAAAAGAGAGAGCATTGTGACCGTAATAGAAACATTATGTGTTTTAGTTTGGTTGCTAATATAACACACTAACTGTAAAGCTGAAATCAGTAATCGAAAATTTTGCTGTTCATTGATTGAGTTGCTGCATTTATTATGCAATAGTTTAGAACAAAATGTTGTTATTATATTTGTGTTATCGAGTATTATGTTATTTATATATATTAGAATTGAAGGGTGTTGCGAAAAACCACTCTATGAGATTCCATGCAGTAGGAGGATCCCAGATGGATACTAAAGCAGTTGCTTAGTGAAAGTTCCATGTAGAATAAGAAAAGTAAGAAAACTGCCACTCCTTACAGGTCCTTGGCCGTTCGGCCTCTCTCAGTTTAAAAATATGAAGTGAAAAATTTGAAAATAAAAAATATTATATACTGAAAGGTTACAAAAGTGCTATGCTAGCCTTCTACAAATACTTATTTACATGTAGTTTAATAAAGTATGTATTTATAACAACTTGTAAAGTTGGCTAATTTAGTATGTGGAGCAAGAGCTGGAATTTGGCTCGTTTGCTAAAGAATACAAAGATTTAACTAGAGTATTGGATGCGATTCTTTGACTTGTACTCTCGCCTTTTAGTTTAGGCCGAATAGTTGAGGCGTTCTTAATTGAGCTTGTCAATATGCCTCTCGGGTCAAAAGTATTTGTTCACATTGTTAAAATTTCAAATTTGCTCAATGCAGATAAATGAATAATCTTCTAAACAATGCTCCGAGTTATTGAAGTGAATCACAATTTCACAAGTTTTCTTCTTGGTTCTCATAAAAGATTTATAGTGGAGCCATATAACGTGCTTTAATCCGCACTTATAACAGCTCACTAAATAAATGAACAATTTGAGAATTACAAGTAAGATATTGTTGGATTGGATAAATTCGCCCAGTGGCAAAACTTTGAAACTGAATTATGAGAATCTTGAAGAAAATTAGTGCAGAGATCAAACCTTTTCTGGTATTTGAAACTTCCCGGAGTTTATGATGGCCTTTCTGATTGTTTGCATTTAGATGGTTCGAGAAAATCTTTAAAATTCTTTGTTTCTCTGAAAGCTGGCAGGACAGAGTTGGCTGGGAAAATTGCTTGCAAGTTTGTTATTATAACAAAACGCCATAGTCAAATTGTAGGAGTATTGAGCAGCAATGCGTCTTTTGTGAGTGAACAGTTTGAGGTATTGTTTAATGATCTCTCATAATACTGTTTCCCTTTTTCAAAATTTTTTCGTGAATTTATCAGTGGAAAAGACCCATGCACTTTGGAAAATTCTTCTTGACTAACAATTCAAACCGTATTTATCACTACGAAGCCATTTTTTATGAAGTACTATCGCAGTTGATCCCTGCAGAAACAATCTTATCGCTCTCGCAACAATCTAAATCAAGTTTTAAAGACGGAAATATCTGAAACTTTGTAACAAATTTCTAACATCACTTCAAAGTAAAAAAGAAAACCAAACTACTGCTGCAGTTTAGTTGACAAAATTGCAACCACCTTTGTGACGCAGCGTTTTCAATCCGTAACAAGGACCGATTTAATGAACCAGAAACTAAGCATTGCATTCCTATCAAAATATTTCAAGATCATGTATTGATAAGAGGAAAAAGGGCGCTTTGACTTGTCACAATTAACTGTGTTAACATACGATCCTACATATAGGAATGACGAGTTACACAATGGACTGGATTATTTTAACTTTGATGTTAACTTTACATCACATGACTGGAGAGAAAAAAAATCGGAAGTTTAGTGTATTTGTCGAATGTTACCTTTACGAGGTTAGTCTACTTAACTGTAATATTATAAACAACTGCAGCAAGAACTAATTACTTCCTTTGAGTCAGTCACCTTCAATGCAACAACAACAACAATTTATTGTGCTCTTGTGAAATTACGGTATTAATACATTTATTGGCAATACTGTTTGCAGTTGATGCAAGTGCAGAACAAGTTTTAATTTACGCCATTACGTAGTTACTACCAAAATGGAATTGAGTGATCCTTGGCATGGGCAATTTGATGAACTAGTGTATAGTTGACGCTGTCCGTAGGCTCAACATCTGGCCACTTTCATTTAGTTAAGAAAAACATGAATCAAAATTCGATGGGAGCTTTTCATTGATTTAGGAATAATGCATTACAACTTTGCCACTGACAGCTGGAGTTTTTCTTTCCAAAATACAAGTAAAACAAAAGTCGGGTAAATGTAATGACACAGAAAATATATGAAGCATCCGTTATCTCTACAACTTTTCTTAAGATTTAATATTCTACACCTGCGTAGGAGTGTCAGCTGGTTATCTCATTGTTCTACACCAACGTAGGAAGCAAACTCCTTAGAAACCTGAGCACCAGTTAAAAGGCCATGAGTCCAATATAATTATGAGTCAGGTCCTCTTCCAAGTAAATGCTTATCAATCATCATGAGGTTGAGTGGAACATTGAACAGAAAAGGCTTTGATTAATGAAAACTGTCAAAAGCTAGTCACAGGTATAAATTTTGCGAGTGTACAGTGCTATATGTATGCTAGTACGGGTTTGTACACGTACAGTCACGGTAAATCTAAGCTGGACCACACGAAAAATTTTTGCATCGGGACCGTGTAACCAACCTACAATTCGCTCACCACCAAAGCGACAAGAACCACTTGATTGAGTTCCATAACTAACTAACGTTTTCACACCTTTTTAAAGCGCACAGAAGATTGACACCATCATCTGCAAGTAGAGGGAACTATAAGTATGTTGAGCAATCAGCCATTTCTTGATGTCAACTCAAGTTCAGGTTGTTTTCCTTCGGAATCTCAACCGTTTTTTTCCTCCCCTTTTCCACTGCACAACTTGCAGCTCTTTGATGGAGATTCAAGCAGTGAAAGTTCCGCAATTCCACTGGAACAAGAGAGCTATGATCGTCTGATTGGCTCTCGAGAATCAAACAGCATAATTGAACACGAATTGTTTCAGGATTCAACACAGACTTCTACTGGATTCGTAGAATCACAATCCGTGACAGTGGCAGGTTTTTCTCGAGAGCAAAAATGTGAAGTTGAACATAAGACACTATTACTAACAAACTCTGAATACAGCTCATTTTACCCTCTTAACACAGAGAACAAATGCCTTAAAAGTACAAAGGGGAAGAAACGGCGAAAAGCTGTTTACACACCGGAAGAGCTGAAAGATGACAAGTATTGGGGAAGAAGACAAAGGAACAACCTTGCAGCAAAGAAATGGCGTGAGACAAAGCGAAGAACTTATAACTCGGCCATCCAGAAGGTAATCCGTCTGGAGATTGAAAACACACGTCTTCGGTTAGAGATGAGTTGTCTAAGAGAACAAAACCAGAGATTAAAAGAGTTTTTTGACAGCCTTGCCCAATAAGGTAGAGGTTTGAAGCAATACACAATTGTTGTCAGTTTGCTCAGTACACGTTTTCTGTTGAAGAACATGATCAATTCGACTAAACCTCATTTTTACCACTCAATTTATTGGTGAACTTAGGCTACAATTATTCCCATTACTTAGTTACTATCCAACACCTTTTGTAATGTTAAGAACTACAAAGAACTGTTTCGCTTATATATAAGAAAAAGAACCAGTCCTCAGATCCCAAACTGATCTTAATTGTTGTAACTTTGTTTTTAAATTTTGTCAAATTTCTTCACGGGTTCCTTTCGGTCGTACATGTAGTATATATTGACTATTACACAAAACGACCTTTCCTGTAATAGCTATATACAAATTACATCAAATTTAGACTTAGTCCTTCGTACTATGAAAAAGTTAGGTTCAACTTGGTACTAAAATAAGACTTTTGTGTGCCAAGCTCTGAAAACATCTTGAAGATATTTCGGTAATTTTCTTTTCACCGTTTTCCTCTTCGACTTCATTCTCTGCTTATATTGTCCTTTTCCTAAGGCTGCCCACTCTTACTTGATAATACTTCCCAACTAGTCGCAGCAGCAGTTGCATTGACAGTAGTTAGTGATTAGAGTGGTAGTAGTGCAATGAGTAGTGGAAGACTGGTTATGAAAAAAACCTGTTCTTTTCTGCATTGGCGAGTAAGAAGACTCTGATGAAGGGCTAACGCTCCAAACATCAGCTATACACCAAACCTCACAGACTAAAACATACTATATCAGACCCTATTGATCAAACAATTACTACACTAGTATTGAGTAGTGGAACTGCTAATTTATAGTTGTTTGTTCGAAATTTCCTTTAATCACATTTAGTATTATTTACTGTAGTTAAGTACTGTAGCTTTACGTTTCTGTAAAAATCTAATTTAGTTGAATTTTCAATATTTTTCATCCAGAATTATTTGTAATTGTTAGTTACTGTGGAAATAAAGTCAACGATATTCCCTTCTGTCAAGCATTTAGGATTTATAAATGCTGAGAGCTACAAAATTTTATAATCTTAGTAGTAGTAATATGGTAATAGTAACAGTAGTAGTTGTAGCAGTAGTACAAGTAGTAGTAGTAGTAAATAAAAAAATATTCTTTAGCATTGTCTATTAATTTTATATAAAATGTTAAAGTTAATTAGAAACTATAGCTCAACTTAAATGTAAAACAAATATATAATACATATATTCCATTTGACTAGTGTATGCAACTGCTTTGTCTTTATTAGAAAAACACTGAACTATATTTTGAGATTAACTATTATGCATTCAGGTGTTTTAATTTATAAATCTAAACAGATCGCAAACAAAAGCTGAAATTAACATATAATTTTAGTTTCTATAAGGTAAAATGTTATAGTCAGAACTGTTCAGAAAGCTGTCAATTCTGTTATCTGAACGTATAACTAAACTTGTTCTCTAGCTATCATAAAATATAATATTTTTCGTTTTAAGGTTTTAAATGATTACATAGAAAGCAAAAATTTTTAATCTTTTTGGGTTTGAAGAGTTTGATAACTTCCAATTTACATCAAAGAAGTAATAGTAATAGATTTTGTTCCAACCACAAAAACCGCAAAAGTAGTCTGTGGTAGTTAAGTAGTAGTAGTAGTAGTAGTAGTAGTAGTAGTAGTAGTAGTAGCAGTAGTAGTAGTAGTGCTAGTAGTACTAGTAGTAGCAGTAATAGTAGTAGTAGTAGTAGTAGTAGTAGTAGTAGTAGTAATAGTAACAATGGTAACAGTAGTAGTAGTAATTTTAATAAATAAATCATTGTAGTGATAGTAATAATAGTAGTAGTAATAGTAGTGGTAGTAGCAGAAGTAATGTAATGTAATATACAAGCTTTATTGGCATGATATTTAATATTATATAATAGTAGTCGTAGTAAAGGTAGTAATAGTAGAAGCAGTAATAGAAGTAGTGTTAGTAGTAGTAGACAGTGATAGTAGTGGTAGTAGAAATAGTAGTAATACTAGTACTAGTAAAACTACAAACAGTAGCAATAGAAGTAGTGGTCAGTAATAGTAGTGGCAGTATCAGTGGTTGTAATAATAAAAGTAGTAGTAGTAGTAGTAGTAGTAGTAGTAGTAGTAGTAGTAGCTAGTAGTAGTAGTAGTAGTAATAGTAGTAGTAGCGGTGGTAGTAGTGGTAGCAGTAGTAGTAGTGGTGGTAGTGCTAATGGTAGTGGTAGTGGTTATAGTAGTAGTGGTAGTGGTAGTGGTAGTAGTAGTATAGTGATAGTAGCAGTACTTAGTAGTAGTAGTAGTAGTAGTAGTAGTAGTAGTAGTAGTAGTGGTGCTGGTTGTAGTAGTAGTAGTAGTAGCAGTGGTAGTAGTGGTAGCAGTAGTAGTAGTGGTGGTGGAGGTAGTGGTGGTGGTAGTGCTAATGGTAGTGATAGTGGTTATAGTAGTAGTGGTAGTGGAAGTGGTAGTAGTAGTATAGTGATAGTAGTAGTAGTAGTAGTAGTAGTAGTAGTAGTGCTGGTGGTAGTAGTAGTAGTAGTAGTAGTAATAGCAGCAGTAGTAGTAATAATAATAATAGTTGTAGTGGTGGTGGTAGTAGTAGTACTAGTAGTAATAGTAGTAGTAGTGGTAGTAATAGTAGTAGTAGTAGTAGTAGTAGTAGTAGTAGTAGTA
>JAOBRH011235706.1:0-12599 GCA_027575125.1 Umimayanthus parasiticus | reverse complement strand
CAGCTAAACACCATATCCCACAGGCGACAAACATACCATATCAACCTTGTTGATCAAACCCATATTCAGCGTACTTGTCCACGCAGAAAAACAGTTTTTTTCAAAACTAGTTTTTGACTGACAATATGTCTAGTGAATGAATGTCTAATTTGGTGACCACTTTAGTCCTTATTAATGCTTACATGTAGTCAGCTCCCGTTGAACAATGTTTGGCTTTCGCTAAGAAATTTCTGTATAATTGTTTTATGAATTAAAATGAAATCTGTCAAAAACAAACAGAGACAACAAATTCAGTTCACCAATATTGTCAGTTGATAATGTAAGTAAAGGTATACAAGGGTGAAACTGGTGTATTTATACTTAACCTCGATAATTCGGAACCCTGTATTTTTCGTTTCCCTTGAGACTTCGAATTATCGCAGTTCAACTGTATCAGTGCAGCTACAAATACATGTAAACCCAGTCAAATCCAAACCCATGTTAGCAAACAGGTTAACTTCGATCCAGTTCAACAGATGAACAATCTTATAGAACATAAAACGTAATCATTTGTTTTCAACAATTGTCAAGTTACCTTTAACATGGCTGGCAGCTCTGCTGGCCCTGTAGCATGCAACGATAAATGAACATGCACTGAGATATTTTGTTGAGTAACAAACTGAACTTTTACCTTCTACAGATGTGAAAATCGGTTCTTTGAAGTTTCGTTTCAAGCTGATTTTATGCATTTTTCATGGGAACCTTAACCGTCTGTGAACAAAACTGAAGTTAAATTGGCAAATTGAGAAGTGTGCATGCGCAGGTAGACCTGTCAAGTTCAACTCCAACTGTGACACGGCCTCGTGACATATCTCTCGTTCCTCCCTGAATTTTGTTCAGAAAGTGAATGTTCTTGCAATTCTGGATTAATCAGCACTCGTAAACATTTCAAAGACAACAAATTGAACTCGTTTCACTCATTCAATTTTATGCTTAAGTCTTTGAAATATTTACTTGTGCTGATTAATCCCGAATTGTACTCCAAAACATTTGATTACCAGTACTAATAGTACATCTGCAATTAAAACCTACATGTAAACCTAAACAATTGTCTAATTTTACATCTAGTTTGACAAAGTGTTATGACTCCAAAAATTGCCCAGAACATTAAATTAATGAACCAATTTAAGTTAATAAGGGATGGGGGGAAGTGCAAATTGATAGTGTCCGATTAACGTTAGTGTCATGGTCTTGCTTTTCTTACGGTAGTTTTGTGTGAAGTGTTAGTTGTGGCTGTGAGAGTAATAAGTAGTTCCAAAAACACCTTGGGAATTACTGTAACTTATTTAGATCTGGAGGCCTATATGCTATTTCTGATCGAGCCTGCTTTGTCACTAGGGACCTCCTGGCCCACCTGGTATTATAGGAGAAGATGGAGAACCCGGATTTCAGGTTTGTGATACATGTTTTTTATTATTATTTTGTACTTGCTCTGATTGGTTGGCAAGACTGAAATGTGGGTGGGGTGTGGATGAAATGTCAGTAGCGTATTGGTGAAGTGTTGTGAAGTGTTGGCACTGGTGGGATGTTGATGAAGTATATTGGTTAAGTGTTGGTGAGGTGCTCGTGAAGTGTTGGTGAAGAAATGCATGATTCTTAGCACCAACACAATTCAAATACAGTAAAAGAAGGAACTCTACATGTACAGTGCCTTGAGATTATAAGATTGAACACATTAACAATGTACATGTAGGTACAGTCATAGACAATTTAAGTGCTCTTAAATTATTTTTGTTGGAAGATACCAGCATGGCTACTAAATTAAATTTAATGCTTGGAAAGCCTTTTCTTTTGTCTTGCATCACCACCAGTATTTGCATTGGTGAATGCTTTCTTTTACATTTCACTTTCAGATGTTTGTGAATCACTTAAATTTGTTCACTATTCTGAAAATTTGCAGTTTTGTCAGTCAGCTAATAATAAAAACAGCAAATTCGATCATAACCAATTTACTGACATGTTGACTTTTCCAAGTTCATCAAACTCTATTATGACACAAATGGCAGAAAATGCAGAAAACCTTTATTTTTCAAAAGTATGAGTCCAAAGTGTGCTGATCTCTGCTCTTGTGTAGTGTGCTGTACATTGTATCCTGGGTTGTATGTTGTAATCAAACTAAAAATTCATATTGTACACTGTAGGTTTCTTTTATCTTGAATCTGTCAAATGAACATACCATATTTGACCAAGTAAGCGCCCACCCCCTTTTTCATATCACGTGTACAGTTCCTGCACAGGGGCATTTTTGAAAGAAATATTTGTGGTTAAATTCTTTCTTGGGAATTCTGTATTAAATTGCAAAAAGTCTACAACATTTTTTTCCAATTGATGTATTGTTAGTGCCACTTCAAAAGTAGACTGTGAGCAGTCCCTATTTTTCCTCTTGAGTTCATCGAGCCACGGAAAGACATAACGCCTGTGCGCAGAAACCTGGGTGAGGAAAACTTAGGGGTTTCCACGCACCGACATTTCGACGAACTCAAGAGGAAAAATAGGGACTGCTTGCGGTCTTCTTCAAAAGTGTCGCAAAAGTTGTGTTATCAACATATGACAAGAAATGCTTTTCACAATTGAAATATTAAGAAAACAGTTCAGCTTCTAAATGTTTTGCTATGCATGGCATGATCGTGTCCTTTTAGATTAAATTATTCAATTTATATGAATGAGTTATAACTAATAATGGCATTTGGTTATTTCAGTATTACGGGGTTTCACACTTTCACTGTTTTGTAATACTGAAAACAAACGGCATGCGAAAACAAAAATTTTGGACGTGACTGAAATCAAAATGCGTCTTGGACGTGATGTGAAATTTACAACTCCTCATGAGGTGGCGAGTATAATTTTTACTTTGTTTTTCTTTGCGCAAGCAAGGTGACTCACTGGAAGCAATAATTTTTTGTCTTTGTTTTTGATAGAGTTCTTCCTTCTATTTTATCAAAAAATAAGATGTTCAAGCGAGAGTACATGTAATTGTGAGAAATCGTGCAGACAAATGGAACGCATGACTGCACAAGCAGATACGGTGGCAAGTTGTATTGCAGTTTTTAAATTTGCAAATGCAGAGAAACTGTGTTTGGGGTCTGGCAGTGAACAGCACAAAGGTCAAATTTAACATTGTAGTGGTGAGTGATGCCTGCAGGAGAGACAGCATCCTGTCGAATTTTGATAAGATACATGTAACCGTTAAAGCCTGGTTCACACTGGCGAGATAAGCACAAGCACAAGCACAAATGCGAGACATATGCACATGCATACATGTAAACGGCTTGGTTTGGAGATGACTGATTCTGCGCGTACATATGCCTGGTGTTTGTGCTTGTGCTTGTGCTTATCTCACCAGTGTGGACCAGGCTTGACCAAGTGATAATTTGTTTATTTTGAGCACTACTTTGCAAGGATTTTCTGATAAATAACTTCTTTGCCGTATGATTACATGTATTTGCACGCACTGGACTCTTACAGCTTGCGCATGTATCTTAAGTTCACATTGAAAACAACTATTATTATGCAAATTACATTTGGAAATCACCAATGCGAGTAAGCGCCCACTCCCAAACTTTCATCAGATTTATTGCTACAGGGGGCTGGCTCTTACTCGGTCCAATTTGATAAGGGACGCATATCAACTGTTATTTTCAGTTTGGAAGTGTTGGTGAAATGTCAGGCAACAGTTGTCTGACAGTTGGTATAGACTGCTGACTTTTAACACAGTGATACCAAGTAGTTTGTGCACGTACTGTAGCAATACATGTATATTTATGTGTAAGCAAAATGTTTGTTTATTTCACAGGGTGCCCAAGGACCTCCTGGAGTTCGAGGACTGCGAGGTATCAAAGGAGACCAGGTCTGTTTCCTTCTACCTTATACATTTACTGCACTAAAATATTTCTTGATAACCTCTCTGAAGACATTTGCTTGTTGTAGCTGAAATGTTCTACCCTTTCAACCAGTTGACGAAACAAAGTACTTCTTGTTTTAACTAATTTTATGTGATTGAGTTACAGTATGTTTTCCTCAGCTTGAACGTGACAATGATTTAAAAACAGTAGAATTGAATAGTAAGGGAGCAGTTATAAAGTATGTGCTATGTGGGGATGCAGGGTAGTTTGGGGGGTACAAAACAAATGACTTTTTTGGGGTGGAGCAAAACAAACAACAGGATTTGGGGGGGGGGGTACAAATCAAAAATAGAGCATTTCCATTGCATATGAAAATTTGATCTAGCAGTTCTAAATTTCAAAATTTTCAAATTTCTGCTTGCTTTGTTGCTCCAGGCAAGCGTGTTTGCCAGCCTTGCTGGCCACTAGTTCAAACTGATTTTGTTTTGATCAGGCAAGCAAGTTTAACTCTGGTCACCAGGGTACATCAGCCCCAAGTAATTGTGAACATACGAGTCTCTAGAATATTTATTGTTAGAAATTTTGAAACTTGGATGTCCGTTTTCTTAACTAAGATGCATTTCTGGTATTTCTAAAGACCCAAATATATTTTAAAATCTTAAACATTTCCTGACCTCCGTAGACAGCTTGTAACTTCAGATTGGATCTTTATGGTCCTAAAAATGTCTCATCGAAATAATTTCAGTGATTACATGTAGTTTCTTTTGTGACAATTATGTGGAGGACGTCTCTGTGTCACAGTTAACAGTATTACAAATTCTTGATTTAATTCGTCATCTGTAAAAAAGCTAAGGTGGCATCTTTGCTAGCATGCTGTAGTTATACAAGTTTCTGGACGAGCCAGTTTTGTCCTAAGGTTAACATAAAAGCATTCAGATGGTTGGACTTGGCTGTAATTCTGAATAGTAATGTATTTTTGATATTGATATTGGTATTGATATTTGGCATGACTGTTAACTAGTCTTATTCTTTTAATTAAAGTTAGTGACTTGATGATCGGCCTGTTTCCATGGTAACCATGCAGAGTTGATGAACACTGGTATTTAAAAAGTTACTCTGAACTGGAATTTCTGCATAAATAATGTATATAGATAAATAAATAAATAAATAAATAATACTCTAAAAGATATTGAACTATAAAACACATATTAATTTTACATATGTTTTAAAGCCAGAATTGTTAAACGTGTAACACAAAACGTGACTCCTGTCCAAAAGAAAATACCATTATTACACACTGTAATTGTGGAACAATCAAAATCATTAGTCAGCTCATTAATCAAGACTTAGAATGATTTCAGTTATTTGCAAGGCACAACAGTCTGAAGTACTACATGTATATGTACATGTATATAATTGAAAATGTTGGTGAAAAAGCGACGTAAGTGATGATTTTTAGTGATTTTTTAAAAATACTGGGAAATTTCGGGTTTTTTTGACAGCTATGCTGTTTCCTAGGCAACTGGCACACATGTACATGTACATAGCAAATAAGGTTTCTGGTAAGTTGAGAGACTTGCCATGAAAATACATGTAACTGGGAAAGGAGGGGAGGGGGTGGTCCCTTTTGAAAGAATGGACTAGCAGTAGCCACAGCTTATCCAGGGGTTTAGTGATCAAACAAAGCTGGCAGATGCCCATTTTCTTGTTTCGGTTGTTTAGTTAACACCTCTCTTGAGCATTTATGTTTGTTGGTTTTGGTTTCGACTGTTACAAACTAGGAAGTGGATCCGGGAAATATGGGGGTTGCTATGCTGAAAAGGTGCCTGACCTGAGAGTTACCGGTAAAACAAAATGTACCATTTTGGTGTGAGAAAAGCTTCCGGAACACCTCTTCCTGTCTAGGTAATCCTCAATGTATTGCCGGAAGTCTAGTTTTGGATTTCACAATGCACAAGGGGCAAGAGGGGAAGTGTTTTTACCACCAGCAGAGATTATGGGAATTTCTTGGCATTTTGTAAGCTTCTCTTTTCTAGCCAAAAGTAAACTCGCTTGATAATGTTTGGGTGGAAATTCCATTCGGATGACAAGAACAATGTGTTGGTTACATAACATGATTCCTTCCACTGTAGCATTGCAGGAAGTATATATTTTTGAGTTTTGTGAAGGGTGCTGCAAAGTCATCACTTAGGCCGTTTTTGCACCAACCTCATCAAATTATTAATGGGTTGATAGGACACACACACATACAGAGAGCAAGAATCAAAATAATTAGTATCAATGAATAAAGAAATTCCTTCTTTTAATTCTTTTGAAATAATGTACTGCAAGGCTAGATAATTTTAGAGATTCATTTATTGAATTCCAAGTTTTGCGCCCTTGACATTTCATACTAAAGATGCCATAATTGGTACGAGAATTGGGAAAAGCAAAAGAGGATTTTGAAGTCTGTCTGGTGTTACAATTTTAAATATACAATACAATACAATACATTACAATAACTTTATTTAGTACCTGAAAGAAACTGTACAATAGAAAAATAAAAACAAATATTTACAGAAATGAGGTACTCAGCTAGCTGTAATAACCTGAGGTTAGTCTTAAGACAGCTATCTGATTATAGATTATACAATTCTTGTTTATGGTCAAAAAGAAGAAAGAAAGCAAGCAAACAGGAAACAATGAAAAAAGGACAGAAGTTGAAATAAGTACTTAAAGTAAATGAAATTTACACAGTTCATAATAACTTATTACAAAGAATGAACACTGGTAAATATAGATTTGTTGCAGTATATAAAGGAAAAGGCAATATCATGAGACGTTTATAACATTTTCAAAAGATTGTTATGCATTTGGACAATCAATTTAATGAGTTTTATAGACCTCCAGTAGACTGACTTTCAGTTGCCTCTTAAAACCGGCTTTTTAAAGATTTTTGATTAGTTCATCGATTGAGTTCCACACTTTTGCGTCTATGTATCTAATGCTAAATAGAAATAGATATCATTAATATGAAAAATGCATTGCTTAAAACTGCCCTTCTCATATCTACAGGGTAACACAGGTGAACGTGGTCAAAGAGGAGTATCGGGACTGAAAGGATTGCTGGTAAACTACACTGTAACTTCCTACAGATAGCTAGGTCGCACCCATGTGTATAGGCCAAACCCTACACTTTTGACCATTATTGTTTGCGGGAAAAATAAATGTTTTTCAAAAGTAAGTAAAAGGAAATAAACAATCATTATTATATGGCTGGCTGATTTTGCATGCTGTGATTGGTCAATTTCAAGTCCGTAAATAGTCGTATGGACCTCTAGCTCTAGATCACCTTTTCTTAAACCAGAATAATCAACAAAGCCATATAATAAACATCTTATTAGCCTCGTGTGCTCGGTCCATACGGCAAGTTATAAATCCTCGTTTTTTCCTTCCTTGTTTTCATGGCCTGCATGCTTCGCACTTGGGCCATAAAGGGAAGGAAAAAACTTGGTCCATAACTTGCCGTATGGACTGAGCACACAAGGCTAGTAAGAGGTATATATAATTAATTTTTAAAAAAAAGAAAATTTCAATGATAAATACTCTTTTTGTTCCTGCATTATTTTAGGCAATGCTTGTTCTTGTTAAATTAAAGCGAAACCTCATTTTCACCATTTTAAAATTATAAGAAAAGTGAACCAAAATTGACTCAAGGCTGACCTTTGTTGACGAAAAATCCTCCAAAGAGCAATCACTATAACATTTTTTTCTTTGTGGATTAAACCACACGAAACGCATTTAACGTTTTTATGCGTAAAACAAGAATCATGGTTTTTTGGTTTCACAAATGATTTAAGATGGCAGAGTTTTCCTGTAGCAGAATGGAAGTAAAAAAGTTCCCAACCCTTCTCAAATTTGCTTCAGGACTGCTCTCAGCTTGGTCCAATTTAGAATTGTTTTAGTTTATGGAATATACATACTGTACAAGTAATACATGTAATTGCTTTTCGGAAAAGTTACATTGTGCAACTTAAAAACGAGTATTTTCCAAATCAAAAGTTGTCAAATACACCGTTGTTGTGAGTTGCTTAAATGGAGGGTGTTGCTAATTTGTAGCAAGTATATTACATTGTGATTATTTGTAGATGCTGAGGAATTCAAAAATTAATGGTCAGTAAAACATCTATGGAAATGCTATGGTTTGATTGTCATATCATTTCCATATGGGTAAAAAACAAGTTGCATACGAGAGAGACAGTCTATGAGATTTCTATGGTTTTCTCACTCCCGTAGAATGTCCGTATATCCTGTTCATGGTGGTTAAGTTTGTTTCCATATCAGTTCCATAGACCAAAATTAGGCAGAATTCCCTACCATATCATTCCCATAGGATGCAGTGATGTTTCCATTTCAAACTCACAGAAGGGCCATATTATATGAACCATAGTACTGTACATGTTTACCATACAGTATAATTCCCATGGTTTTGGTTTGGTAAGGGATACTTAATTCAGTTACTCAACTGGCCTAGCAAAAATACTCTAGCAACGTGTCCTTCTGATTTAGGGATCAGCTGGTGAGGTTGGACGTGCTGGTGCTAATGGCAGGACGGTATGTGCCTTGTTCATACATCATTTTTCTTTAATATAAGATTATATCTTTTCTTATCTATCTTTTGTATCTTATCTTAACCCTTGTCCTGCTGAATTTCTGGTATGAAAGCTAACCCTTGGTGCTAGATTCCTCTTAAGTACAGGTAATGACTTGGGTTACTTTAAAAATAATTATGTTAAATCACAGGTGAATGATATCTGTAAAAACTAGTTGCAGGCATCTATGAAAAAGAATTGAAAATAGTTCTCTGGAGTTCTGTCTGCCGACATTGGCATTATGATGCAAGAAACTGAGTGATATATCGTACGAATGAAGGTTGATCTGGTTGCATGTAAAGAGCAGCCTCAGTCTTGTGTCAATTCCATTATGCTTTCATTGCCTTGATTTTGCAATTCATTCTTCTTCACTACTGTCTTTGTTTTTGAATGGTAAAGATTACTCCTTCTTGCTACTACAACTTCAATTTCTTCATCAACAAAACATATATTCAGTAGTGGTGGGAAATAGGACACCGGGAAAAAGATATCTCATTCATACATGTAGCAGGACAAGGGCTGATGTCTTTTCCTATCGTTTTGTCTTCTCTCTTATTTTATCGTCTTCTTTCTCTTCTCTTTTCTTAAAACTGTCTTAATTTAGTTAATGATATTTAGGTTTCATAATAACTCATTTCCAAACTTGCTCAAATTTGCTGGCTGTTCTGAAAAATCTAGACATCTACGGGTTCGTTTTTAGAGATTGCCTGAAAATGTTGAACAAAAACAGCCTGTAATGGTCAGGATATTGCCGGCTGTAGCATACAGTCGACCCCTATTTTTAACCCTAAATTATTGTACTGTCTTATCTGATGCTGTCTTTTCTTGTATTATATCCTTCCCCTTTCATTCACATGTACATGTATCATTCTAATTGCTCTGGCAGAAGGTTGTTAGTAGCCAAGCGTAATAAATCTACTAGAGCGCCCAGGGCCTTGACAGTCTGTTTCTTCTTGGATGTGTTTTTAAAAGGTTCCACAGCGAGCCATTTCTTCATGTTGATTTCCCTCATCACTCGCAATTAACAGACATATCGTTACTTTCCACATTGTGACCGGTAAGCCAGGCACACAACAAAAATTATCGTTAAAATCAATGGCTAATTGTTTGAATTGGAACAGTCCCAGGTGTCGAGTGAACTCAGGATAGACTTCTGTTAGAATGACAGTGCAACATACAAAACTGTTTAACAGACAAGCACCTAGGAGTAGAAAGATATATGGCTTGGCTGACAACAGGATCAACAGTGCTTCAAGTGCGGTTTGCAGTAGACGAATTTTGTTGCAATCAGTGGTTGGAGGAGAAGAGCGATTCCTTAACACTAATCGAGACCAATACTGAGTAGGTTGTTTCACGATACTTGGAATTAAACCACGCAGCGTAACCCTGTTACATGTACAATTCACCTTGAAAGAACATTCTATGTGGTCAATCAACTTCTACATTGTCATATGATCAATCAAATAAAATGCGGCCAGAGTTAAGGCTCTTTGGAGTTTCTTGTTAATTTTTTTTTTTCAAACACAGGGAGACCAGGGTGCCCCAGGAGATGATGGTGCTATAGGAGCTCCTGGTGATCGGGTAAGAGCTGGTGTAATCTCTGTGCTTTAATTTACCAGGTATTTATCATATGCATGTGTAGTCTATGAGCAGTTTAAGATAAAATCGAAGGGCCATTCCCGAGATGTTTAACGTACTCCTAACAGACAGCATACAGATTTCTACATTTTCCTGTATGTAATTTGTAAATAAAAAGAACACCACATCTCACAACTCCAGGTTAAGGTGCTTGTTGTCAAATAACTGTAAAGCATAGATCTAGACTACCGGTATTTGAATATAAGGATTATGAATGATCATGTATTTCCTCAAACTAACATTGCAGTTAAGACTATTCTCAATATCTGTATTAGTTCAAAATGTTATATTTTCATTTTTGTTGAGTTTTTATAAGCTGGCATTTGTGGCCTTTTCGGGCTTTGTGAATGGCACAAATGGGTCCACTGACAGCTCAGAGGGCAATAGAAGGTTGAGTTCGCACAGTAAGAGAAGTTCAAATAATAGATATGCTAATAAGTTTCTTTCTTATGATAATTATTTCCACTTCTCTAACTGCGCCACCTCAACCTTTGCCTCGATTTCCTGTAGAGGCTTGGTTATCTTTCAGGAACTGTGAAATGGACTATTCTTGAAATATATTCATTTTTTTATTAGTTCTTTAAAAGTTTTTGAGTCAAATAAACTATGGTGTACAAACAAAAAGGAGTTGATGCGGAACAATAACCAGATTCATTTGATAACACACAGCACTGCAGTTGACTTGATCTATCAGGGTTCATTCAGGTCCTCAAAAACCATAAAAGTCCATAAATTCCAGTTTCCAAAATTTTACAAAACACAGTCCTTAAATTTTCTTCTCCCCAGTGTAGGTTTCATTTTGTTTCCTTTTGAATTGCGATCGTTTACTTAAAGATAAAATACACAGCTTGATTGGTCCTATTTTGCTGATTTTCTCAATCTACGATATGTGTCAAGGCAAGGGTTTGGTTCAAAACTCTCCCTAATCTTCCATCCGATACCCCCTCTTCTGCATGTATATCTAGAAAATAATGTTTCTTGGGCCACGTGAAAAGAGTTAGAGAGAACGTGTCAAGATTCACGCAGTTCATTGAGCGAATGGTTTTCATAATCATAATAATTTAAAAAGGTTATCATTCGACCAATCCATGCTATTAAATATTTTTTGAAAAAATCGCATGATCTGAAACAGTATGCCTGGGAAGTGTAGTTTTCAAACATGTTGGTTACAAAATCTGGAATACAGTGGTTGGCTTCTTGTCATTCCTGGGGACCCATACAGTGCTGCGTGCACTTTGTGCCAAGGAAAAAAAGTTTCCATCAAAAATCTCGGAATTAGCGCTGTTACCATCCATACATCTGGCAAAAAGCATTAAAATGGTGAGAACATACTGATACAGTTCTCTGTGATGTTATTTGGATTCAGGGTGCAGTAACACACCAATTTCCATTTTGTAAACGCTTTTGTCTCGACTGAACTGACTACATGTATTCTTTTGTTGAGGTCAAGATGCGTTTTTTTCTGTTGAAACCTGAACAATGAGTTTGTTAGCGCTGTCCAACTGCTTAATTATAAGGGTGGTGTTGCTGAGAAGAAGACAGACTTGCAGAAAATAGAAGCAGATCAATTAAATTCTGAAACAAATAAAAGAATGCTAAATTTAGAATTTTAGAACTGTAAGTAGTCAAACTTTGTGTGTCACAACTGTAAATAGCCTAACTTAAAAACTGCGTTTTGCAGAGCTTTGTAGAGTGTTTAAAAATTGGTTACTATGATTTTTGTGCATAATTGCAACGTCCGGAAAGAGCATATATTTTTCTACTTAAAAATAAACAACTTACATACCTTCAAACATTTTAATTAGTTCATAGCAGAGCCAAAGGTTCTTAAAAACCTTTTATTATACCATGAAAAGTTCTTAAATTTGGTTTTTTTAAAAATTTTGGTCGAATGATCCCTGATTGAGAGCAACTGAAATTTAGCCTAATATAACTTGATCAGTTTTTGATATTTTTTAAAATTTGTTTGCAAATATGGGCTTAAGGCCTGAACCACACTAATGCATTTTTGAAAACGCATCGTTTTCACCTTATGAAAATGGAGCAAAAGATTTGCATCCACACTAGCGTTTTTGCATCGTTTTCGCTGCGTTTTCACCCATCCACACTAATGCGTTTTTGAAAACGGTCAAGCAAGCGCGAGCAAGACATTTTTGTTACCAGTGCTCAAACAATGGTTACTTTTGTGCTTTGTTGGGCCGCGTGAGTTCTGGTAACAAGACTTGTAATCCGCCATTTTGTTACAAAGTTTATAGATAGTCGCTTGGTGTTTTATTTGTGAAAAAGATTTAGTTTGCCATTGTAGGATATGTATGATCACTCGACATGTGAAAGAGTACTCAGTAAGTAGCATTTCTGTACATTTCTGAAGGAAAAAATGTTGTTTACTTCGAAAATTTGCTCGATTTGCTTGTTTTATAACTTATAAACGAGTTGTCAAGGGTTTTCG
>JAOBRH011234595.1:0-12599 GCA_027575125.1 Umimayanthus parasiticus | reverse complement strand
CATCACCATCACCATCACCATTAGCTTCACCATCATTGTCACCATCATTGTCACCATTACAATTACCATTGCCATCACCATCGCCATCACCATCATTGTCACCATTACCATCACCATTACCATCACCATTACCATCACCATCACCATCACCATCATTGTCATCATTACCATTACCATCACCATCACCATCACCATCACCATAACCATCATCGTCACCATCACCATCACCTTCACTATCACCATCACTGTCACCACCACCATCACCATTACCATCACTATCACCATCACCATCACCATCACCACCACCATCACCATTAGCTTCACCATCATTGTCACCATCACCATCACCATCACCATCACCATGGCCATCGCCATCGCCATCACCATCACCATCACCATCACCATCACCATCACCATCACCATCATCGTCACCGTCACCATCACCGCCGCAATGATACTATCTGTTACCAACGTCATATCATCATAAATTATCCAAACCTTATCACTAAATACGATCATAATTCTCACGGACGTATTGTCACCCACTGCTATCGTTCAGTTTGCTTACAACACTCACTGGCCAGTCAGTGTCAGATGTAAAGATCTTTTTCTCGGCTACATCCACTCTGTTCCAAGTTAATGCAAGCTTCAGCTGATCGAACTTGCTGGCACCTTGACCTGAACAGTGGAACAGCAAACATGGCATGCTTACTATTTAGGTACCTATGGTATGGGTCACTTAGCTATAGCTCACAGGTTGGAGGGACTGCGGGTGCATTCACCAGCAATATCTGTGGAAGCGTAGTACTGTTTGAACCTCAAAAGCCTCAACCCTACAGTTCCATAATTACATTAGTGATTCTTGTAGCGGATTCGAGTTATCAGTCCCAAAATACGTCCTCTATTTCGAAATAATTTCCTTTAATCAGAAATATTACCAACTAAAAGGACCTAAAAGGAATTGATTCCCACCACTGTGTATAATGTTGGGGAATTGTGCTTTGGTATTTTCTTTCGATTCATAAATTTGAAAGCTAGCTCTAACTAATAACAAAATATGCGAATAGCATGGGCAAATTTTACGTGTCTGTTCAAAATATACCCTAAACCTGCTACAAATCCGTGCAGCCACAGCCTCCACAGGAATGTGTTTGCAAACCAAAAGGGAACTTCTACCGTACAACTAGAATCTTAACACGTTCTACATTGCTACTCTCTTGTTGCTTTCCCAGTAACTACTAACAGATGTCCCTGATCAAGTTCTGCGATTGGCGGCATGTTGGGACTTTTAAATACCTCTCACAGTGTAAGAAACAAAGAAAATTTGATACCTCTGGCAATTGGAATGAAAAGATCTGGTCCAAGCCAAACTGCAAGACCGAGATTCGGGGCCGATGAGATAAACGCAGAATTCTTGTATCTTGTAATCGATCTAATTCAATTAATATATCTTTATCATCTGTCAAATATCGTAAAATACACTTTTAAAATAAAATATTTTCATTCATCTAGTCACGAGGATTAACGCGTACTAGTTACGCATTCACAGTTGAATGCTGCACTATGGTTTTTGTTCCTAACGTAACCGGCTAAATCAAGGTTTCTGGAGCATGTCCATCTCACCCTTGCAAATTAGAGTAGAGTAGGAGTTTTGAGGTCAATTTGAAGACAATAGCGATTTGGGGAACATCAACGATATATATAGGATGAGAACTGATGCACAAAATACTGATGAAATACACATATGAAATACACATATTTCACGAGAATATCTGACTTTAGGAATAGGTGCTACCAGAATTCTTCTTCTGTCCGGGTGGAAGAATGAGCAAAGAATTACATCATCCGGTGTGGCAGAATTATTCAAAGTTACTTTTACCTTTCAGCAGGGCACTAAGAATTGCCAAATCCATATCCATGTTCTGTTTCTCATTGATATTGTACACTGTGATCTGTTGTAATAATGAAAGTAATGATGAGTTACAAATATTTCTATAAGTTCCTGTCAGAAAAGGATATCAACCCTCTTTCTCTGGTGTTTTTCTTTTCAACCTCTACCCTCCATACTCTTCAACGCACCCAATTAGTCGTCAATTGATTTGAATCCTTGCAAGTGTATAGCACAATCGATGATAGCAAATAAATGATCTTCGTTACTGCCCTCTAACACTTGGATGAAAGAAAACAATTTGCAACCCCTTGCAATGAAAATACTTATTTTGTAATTTGTCAATACAGTGATTCTCAAGCCTCTATCAAAGAAAGTTGATTAAAACTTCCACCAACATATTCGTTTAGCGCTGCCTTATTGATATGCGAAGCTTTGACGTTTTTCCGTCGCTTGAAAGTTTGTTTGCGTCCGTATGCCAATCAAGAGTTCTTTCAAACAGAATCGCATATTGAACGATATATCTAAAGTGTGCGCAATTCTATAATTGGTTTACTGGCTCCGTTAAAACCTAGACCAACTGTAGACCATTTTAGGAGGAGCCACCTGAACAAAGACCACCATAGGCAAGGAAACAGAGCCGAAACCGTTAAATTAAAATTTGCATCTAACGCAATGATACAGTACAGCGACCTACAAGCACGCGCGAAAAATAGAAAATAAGTCGAAAAACAAAACACATACGAGTACAATTAAAAACAACTATGCATGTGCTAGAACTGACATGAATAACTTGAAACATTTAAACATAATAGTGATCTAACCACGGGACGTAAATATTTGCAGGTCTGTGTTGCCCAATTAGTTCCATTTTCCTCAAACAAATAGTTCACGGCAGCCTACAACAAACTTCAAAAAGACTACAAAAGACCACGGTTAATAGAACTAACAGGTTTGGTATTTAAGCTGTACAAACTTCAAAAGAAGTGTAAAAAGCTGCTTTGGTTTATGTTGAGCAAACTGTGACCGTGCACATTGTCTTGCTTTACGTGTGAGCCAAAATGTTCCAACTTGTTCATAGGCATTTCAACACCTTTTGGGTGTCAAGACCAACGGACAAAAGGAACACAAAACAAAAAAAACATGTAACAACTTTAGAAACTAGCCAGTTTCACAACCAGTTCGCTTTATTAACTATGGTAAGACTCATTTAGTGCATAGTTTCTCTACAGTAATTCAAATGGAGTACATACAAGCTTTTCATCAGCAATACAGTCGTTGATAATCTCGACATATTCTTGCAGCTCACCGCTCCCGGCGTTCAACAGTTTAGGATAAGATTCTTTGATTTTCATCACCAGTCGTGGAAGCTTCTCCTCCATCACCTGGCGTTTACCACTAAGTTTAATAACAGGACGCAAATCATTTTGTCTTAAAACAACGTTATATAAACAAAATAATGTAATACTGTGTTATCTACAATCCTCTAGGGAAACGGAAAAAAGTGTTCAACATACATGTATCGGGAGTTCGAGACGACCTCTTGTACATTGCTGAAAAACACTAAGTGGGGAGAATAACAGGAATTTGTTTGGTATAGCAAGATTCAATATAATGTAATCGAGTTGGAGGTAGTTTTTGTATTGTATTGTCTTTACATTGACCTCCACTGCGATAGGGTTGATCTGAGAACTTCTTAATAAAAATAACAGAATATATATCAAAAATAAAACAAGATATAGTATGTGATTTGAGACACTATCAGGTGCATTTCAGTATGACAATATTTATGTCTAAATTTTGTCTCATTAGCATACTATATTGCATAACTCCAAATTGATGAATGAAGCAAAAAAGTGTCCATAAAACGAAGCATAACAGTAGTTCTTACTACAGATTTGAGTGTGATATAGTCAACGCTTTTGGAGTATTAATGCGTCTTTGACAATATCGACAATTACAAAAAATGTACGGCTGGAGTGAAGAAGACAAATTTATATTAATTCGGAAGTTTTTAATTCACTACTCTTTTCTCCGAAACTATTTGACAAGCTTCTTTCTTCAGTAAATAGTAGTTGTGTCATTCCTTATCGAATTAACGACTCACTTTCTTTAAAGCTTGAAGTTGAATTGATGTCAGTGTGTCAAAATATAGACACTAACACCAACAGGTATTTGCCCATACTACACACAGTTTATACCAGAATGAAGTAAACAAAGAGGGGAAACAACTTACTCAACCTCCTGGCAGTTATGGTAGGCGAACCCAAGAATGTCCGCTGTCCGCCCTGTCCCCTCAACAACAACTGCTGGCATTTTGTGTTTAGTGGCTTCCCAGACTGCCTTGAGGGCGTCCTGCCCTCCTTCCAACACCATCAGACAAACAGGAACGCCCAGCCCATGTTCTGCGAGGTTACCATGCAATTAAATAAATAAGCTTTCACTTTATTCATTACAATCTGATAAAATGGAAAAATCATTTGCAATATTGTTAAAAAACTGAAGCTGCTTCATGTTTCCATGATAACAAGTCTTGATTAAAAGGTAAGTGGAGAAGATGTGAAAGGATATTTTTTTTGGAAATGAACAAACATTTTGCCAACTATACAGTAAACGGAAAAAAAGCTCAAATGATTGTAATCTCAAAATACTGGACTGTTTTCTGAGGTTAGCAAAAATCAAAGAGGGAGATGCGTGTATGCAGAATGAAAAATGCCAGCAGTAGGGTTCATCATTATTGTTTCCTATTGGGGGTTGGGTGTGGGTAGATAGACCTAGAAGGGGGTCACGTCATCCTATTGTCTGTTTACATGCCACTGGCAAATCTGTAAACAAATCAAGAAATCGAAATTAAGGAAACCGAATTAAAGAGCTTGTATGAATATTACTTCTTCCTCTTGCTTAATTTCCATCTTACTTTGCTTGTTGACACTTGGTTTCTCTGCAATTGCTTTCTCCAACCTCGCTCTCAACTGGACCTCCTTCTGCCCACACTGACCTTGAGTACCGTCGTCCACCAGGATGAAATGCGTGTGGTCAGGATTCAAAGACACAGGCTGACCCCTCTTAAAGAAATGCTCCACTCTGTACGTGGCCGGATAACAGCCCTGTTTGAAGGAACGAACACAGGAGTAAAGTCAGCAAATTATAAAGTTCACATGTTGCATCGCTTGTAAAGCAAAATTTTCAACGAAGATAACCTAAAGAATACATGATCAACACATCTTGTAGACATCTTTAGCTAGGCCAAATAGACTCCGTTATATGAAAGAAAAGAAAACCAGTATAACAGGAAGGTAGCAAAATAATTTTACTCTAAGTTTTAATTGTTTTTGTCTTGAAACTTTCCAACCCACTAATGTTGCCGTATTGAAAAAAGATGAACTGTCATTCTTAAGTTGGACACCAAGCTGCAAAAGTACAGCCATACTTCCGTAAGTTACCATCTTTTACAGTTTGTTTCGCTGTTCGCCACATTTATTTTTCATTCCCCGAAAAATAAAAAATATACTGCCACAGTTAAAAAAATCTTTGTGGTCTGCAGCCCAACAAAATTGTCTTTTTTGGCCCTAGCATAGCCCAACATTTTACGAGACCTTGCACTTCACTGAAGATTGGTACTGTTCAGTTTTCTGTACAAGTTACACACAAAGTTAGTGCAGCTGGTTAGACTTTAAGGCTGAAATTATGCGACCTAATATCCACCATTAACAGAAATCTGCCTGGGCTTTTTGAAGGTGTCAGGAAAGTCCCTGTTACGGGAAAGTCACTCTAAATTTAATTAAAATATTGAAATGGGTTTTGGTTTGAAAGTAGGGAATAATAAAGCATACATATTTAATGTAGTTTGATTAGCACGTGACGTATCATTGACGTCAGATACTGACGTCATAACTGTCAAAACATTGGGTATTCTTTATAAATCTTGCAGCTTTTGATTTTCTTCAACCCGCTTAATCTAGATGCATAAACAGTTATCCACGGATCCAACTGACCAAACACTACAGCGTGTCATGACACCCACCCACCTTTCCTTCAGTACCACTGGTCAAGTTCTCATTGTTGTCCACATATCCCCATGTTGTGATGCCGATGCACCTGAGCGCACGGTGGCTATTGAGCCCTCCCCACTGCATGGACTGACCCTCCTGCACTGCCTGGCCAACCGCCTTCATTACACCAAGGTTCGTGCCACCTGATAAAACATGAAAGAAAATTAGCAAATACCTTCTGCATCCTTACATTATTACCAATTACCAATTTACAAAAATAAAACAGGCCCCAAACTCCTGAGCATAACCACCCCCACTGATTCTACCGCTCTCCAAAAACAAAACAAAAAACCTCAGACCTATGAAAATGAAACCCAATCTTCACATATTAGCATTTCCCACCGCCCCCATAAAAAATACTGTCAAAATTGCTTTTCACTCTCAAAACACCTTTTGGCTAGAGAGAAAGTATCGTTCTGCAGATGGTACAAATTTCATAATTCCTTTCACATTATCTTCTTTCTGGCACTTTGTTGCGATCGTGACATTCTAATTTGAAACAAGAAAAGGCTGAAACTGTTAAACTACCAAGACTCAGCACTCCATGAACTACAAAAGTGATTTTTCTATAACCGTGGGTTGACTATAGCTCAACTTCCAAATTAACGAAACCACACAGTTGTAAGCTTTCCCACCAAACCTTTCTGAGAAGCTTCACGCAAACATTCATTTGGCAATTGTAGGAACTTCAGAGACTATTTCGGGAGAACTTGGAGACTAACCGGGAGTACTGGCGCCTACGATACGATACGATATACTTTATTTAAAACACGGTAAAATCATCAGTGTAACACTATAAACATATATAGAAACTGTGATAAAAGGACATTTACAGACACTGGTTTTCATGATTGCCGTGTGGGTCTGGCAAAGGAGAATGAATTCTTCTTCTAAAGGTTGCGAGGGAATTTAGATTGCGCACTTCGTTTGGTAAGTTGTACCAAATTTTTGCTCCACTGTATTGGAAACTTGATTTTCCATATTTAGTTTTACATGTAGGTAGGGGAAGTGCCAGTTTGTTGTCTCTTAGACCCCTTAGATTATATCTAGAGTCACAGTCAACAAACAGGTCCTCTAAATATTTGGGGAAAGAACCGTTGAGAGTTTTGAACATAGCAATGGATACTTGTTTATCTCGTCTAGTGGAGAGATCATCCGAACCTAGGAGATTTCTTAAGTAGCTTGAGCTGGTGTCAAAGTTAGACTTTAAGTATGAGATAAGAAGAAATTATAACCCAGGATCATGCGGTTGATTTTACAAAGAGGCAACACGTAAGTTGTTTTTCATGTTCATTCGATCATCCCGCACCGCACTCAGCGTCCATAGTATTCTCTAATCGAGTCAATTGCTTTGTGTCATACCTGTTAACATTCCTGTCAATCTTTCAAATTGTTATTGTACATACAGGGCCCCTTGGGCCGAAGGGGATAGCCTGTATTATCATATAGCCATACTACTACAGTCGAACCGCTCAAAACAAACACTCAGATAAAATGGCCATCTCTATAAAACGGACTTTATAACTGTTGGTCCTTGCCGTTTTCGCAATCATTTACTGGATAAGACGGGCAACAGACACTCTGAAATACCCAACAGACAGTTAAAAAGTCCTTTTTTAAACAAAAGACTTTTATTGACAATGTGAGTGTATAATTATAACTGTAACTTGACCTCCATTTATTGAAACTGCATTTATCAATCAAGTCAGCCATGTTATGTTCAGTGAACTGTTGTGCTCAGTTGCAGAGCGACTTGAAGATTGCCAAATTGCCAATCAAAAGCAAACAATAATAACAGATTAATTACTTTAATTTTGATGACAAAATGAGTGATCTATCCGCATGTACGTTGGAGTCGCTGCACTTCAGCATGTTGAATAATTGTTATCAGCTAACTGGAAAAACTAATTGCACATTTGTATATTCCATTTCATTTCCATTTCATTACTATATACTAGTCAGCAATAAATTTGTTCCAGTTTTCTCTTTTTTTAGTTAGTTGTCACCAACAAACGCGTATACATTTATTAACCATAATTATGGTCAGATTGACTGGTGCAATAATACCTCGAGTCTCTATTAGGCGGTCAGTCGAGGTCAGTTCTGAAGCAGAAGGTGTCCGTCTAAGAGAGGTTTGACTGTAATACCGCCCTCACTAGTTATTTATGTGGAGTTTGTACGTTACTAACCTGTTAATACCCAGGCTCCACTACTGGTGGTCTTAGCAGCTTTTATCAGCCCTCGATTGAAGGTTTCTTTGTGTTGTGGGTCGAGCTTGAAATTCTTCAATCCTCCGTGGACCGAGATGACGATATCAGGTCTCTTGAGCCTCCACTGCCTCACTAGGAGTTCAAGGATCGACTCAACTTTCGTGTTATCCGCAATGCGGATGTACTGAAACGAGATTGAATGACCTTGTCGTGTGAGATAATACTGAACTTTCCGCAAACTTAAATGGCTCTTGAAATTACAGTTTTGCGCGTGATGAAAACTTCACTGACAAGAAAACCGAGTTACTTGTAAGTTAAATGTGTTAAAGACGCACTGGCGTACGTTCACCACGATCTAAAAATTGGCGGGAACGGTTCAGACCGTATAACTGGCGGTCGTCAACGGGCACCTCCGACAACCCTCCCTACCGAGCAAAGTAACACGTATGGACCACCCTTCACCCTCACCTTTGCTGGTTTCAACCTGTTGCTTCCGTATGCGTTTGTGAACTTGATCTCTCCGAATGCATTTGTTGGAACTTCTTTTACATCTTCTCTCGCATTCCATGATTTTGGATGCCTTCCCTTGGGACTCAGAGAAGACTGTGGTCGACTAGAAACTATGGGCGGTAATCCTTCATACACAAAAGATAGAAACAAAATTCAAAGTTTCAAAAGTCTTAAACGATAGCAAGGGACAGTTCTAGTCATTTATTAGCCTTTCCGTCTGTTTTCTAAATTCTTCAACCATTTCCCTCTCTCAACCAAGAAATCCAGTAACATTAACACTTCAAACAACAAGTTTTAGAAGAAGTTTTCCGATTTGGTTTTTCTAGCTGTTAGGTATTTATAAGTTATTTTTTTATTTATTGCAGGTAGTGTCATTGAATTTCTTCAAACTTGGGTACTTTAAATACTAACTCTGGAACTTATTATTGACAGGGACACTAAATTTAACGTTTAAAACGTTGAATATATTTCAACATAAGAAAACACATAAGGACATTAAAATACTTGTTCTATTGTATATTGTATATATGTAAATATATATATATACTCATTGAATAAAGTTATATATTTTTTCATGCATTTCGAGTTTCTTTAAAATAAGTTATATTTTATTAAGGTTTAAGTAATCTCTCGGAGCTGGTGGGGGCACCTGAATGGCACATCGTGAATTTTACTGTAGCAGTAGTTATTTTTATTTTATTGTCGATTTCTTTCCTTACCTGGCGCCATGTCCTTCGATGTTGCTTCATTCCGTTGCTGGTAGTCATCATCACATTCTTCTTCTTCTTCTTCTTGTTCTTCTTCCACAATAGTCAACTGACCATGCTGATTTTTTAGCCGTCCACAGCAACACCTACAAGAAAAGAAGAACAGTGACCCCTATAGCAGCTTGGAAAGAGAAAACAAAATAATACAGTCTTGGGTTTCTTGTCATTTCCCTTGGCTAAGGCTGAGCTACATGTACTCAGCCTAGTGTCTTTCTCTCGTACATGTAGTTACGATTGCAGAAGACAGTAATTTATTCACAATAGAGAGTAACACTTTAGAACTAATGTGACACCAATTGTGACACTAATGTCACTCTGATAGGTGCTATCACAGCAACAGCATTCAACGAGTTAAGGTAGAAAAAAGGAAATGGGGAAATGAAGTGATAGTTTTAGCACAGTTTGTTGTTATCTGTGTTAACCACAAGAGGACATGTTTAACTTACTCTCCAGGCTTGTTGGCATTTTCAACATATCTGATGCATTCTTTCCTCCTGAATGTTTTAGTTATCCACTGGCTATTCTGCAGGATAGAGAAAAGAGAGTAGATATTTATCATATACCCATATGTGTACCTACCTACTCTAATGCTCCACATATGTGTAACAGCCCTTGTCATGTGATGGGGGCATACATATCGTAAGTTTATTTCTTCAAATCTCTTGGCCTTGGTAACAACATTTCATACTGTAGACATTTCCCGTTCCTCTTCTATCCCACTTGTCTTTTTTCTCTTTAACTCTTTTCCTCTGCTCCTCAATAACTATAATTCCTCCTCTAATTATTCCACGCCCCTCTCCTCTCATCCACGATCGTTTTAGTAGTCCGTCTTTTTATCCTCTTCCCCTTCTCACTTCACACCCTTTCCTCTTCACCTCCCTTCTTGCCCTTTTCATTTCACACCGTCTCCTCTTCACCTCCCTTCTTGCCCTTTTCATTTCACACCGTCTCCTCTTCACCTCCCTTCTTGCCCTTCTCACTTCACACCGTCTCCTCTTCACCTCCATTCTCGCCCTTTTCATTTCACACCCTCTCCTCTTCACCTCCCTTCTTGCCCTTCTCACTTCACACCCTCTCCACTTCACCTGCCTTCTCTCTCCCCCTCCACCTCAGATCCAAGCCCCCTCTGCCCATGCTTCCCTCCCCTTTACTCTCCTCCTACTTTACTCTCCCCCCCCCCCCTCAATCACCACTTCTCCTTCTGCTCCTTTCATCTTCCACTTTCCAGTTCCGATACTTCATCTATTTCCCTTCTGTACTTCTCCCCACCTCAAACCCTGCAAAGACATTTGTTGTCACTTGATATTTTTGATATTCGTGTGCACAATTAATCGATCACTATTAATACAGTATAAATTGAATGGTAGTCACTGGCACTTTATTAAAACTCATAACGAATATTAGCGATATCTAAATAAGAGTGCCCTTCCATTTTATCTAGCTAGCTAACTACATTTGATATTAAACAAATGAGTTGTAAGTTAATATAATACAGGCTAACAAAACCTAAGCAGCTATGTCATTCATGATAAAAATTAGCCATTAACATACTTAAATTAGCTCGTGACACAGAAAAATGGAAAGAAGGTCAGGGATTTACATGTAACTCCACCTTAAATTGCTGGGTCCACATACAATGGAATACTTACAGCCACAACACCCTGCATGTATAAGTCCCTCTTGGTCCTGCTATCAATATCACTAGACACAAAACTGGCCTGAGAACAGCTCAGATTGGATCCTCTTGAACCACCCAGATCAACTCGGCTTGTGTTGGGAACATTCAGTCCTACTTTCTTCACTGATGCACAATAAACCCTTGCGCGGCGGCGAGCCTGAACAGTGCTGAGTTTGCGCTTCATGACCGGATGTTCTGTTTTTGGCTGTGTGCCTTTTTCTTCTGATATCCGGTCATGCATGATAGCACCTAATGAATGTGCTTTAATAGCATAATATCATTTTAACAATAATTTTATTAGAGGTTGTTGTGTATTTAATATTAGAATAACTAATATTTAAATTATGATTATAAATAACTTAACCAGCTCAATTCCAAAATGTGTCAGTTTAAAGGCAGCAATTGAATCAGGTATTAAAACATTTAAATGTTCACTTGCCAACGTCCAAAACTTTGTGCCATACAAATGTAATTTTCTTCCAATCTTAGAAACAAAGAATCCAAGATCAATTCTGACTAACCATATTTATTCAAATAAGCATATTTTATTTTGGAACCTTGAGGGCATGCAGGAGTTAATATTCAAGATGGGCACTTGCAGTATTTGAGGATTACAGATTTTGCAGCTGAATTAGGTTAATGTCCATCAGAGTTCAAAATTTGAGAAAAATTCCAGCATTAGACTGAATGAACTCTATTTTAAGCCATGAGTTTTGCCAAGAAATAAATTATTGGTCCTAAATGTACTTCACATTGGGTAACAATAATTTTTATAGAGAGAGGTACAAATTAAACATAGAGTGTGTGTGCACGTGTGAGGGGGAGGGGGTGGGAATTTTTAGTACTTTTTACAAGGTTGGGCACTTTTTATATTTTGGGACCTTGATTGATCACGAGGTGGGCACTAATATTCAATGGTGAGTGTACACTGTAAGTATGGTAAAAAGAATATGAGTACCCGAGATTCTGAAACAGAAATTTCTTATAATTTCCCTATCATATAATTTTCATATCATATATATATTATACATATCCCAGACTCAACTCCAGGTATAGTTAGTGCCCATAATGACCATACAGCTGATTTGAAAGTTAACAGTATTTCCCCCGGGCACTTGAAAAAAAGTGCTCAAAAGCCTGGCCTAGAAAGCAATTTTTAGTGGGAAATGTTACATCCCTGTTCCTACTTAATGGTCAAATGCATGGCCCCCCAGTCTATCACACTAATATAGTATAACTATTATTTATGAATTATTATTATAAAAATTAGTACAAAAATATTGGTTGCCATTTTTTTCATGGTGATTATAGGGTTACAAAATGAGACACTCCACCGGACTAATACAACAACAACAACAACTCTATTTGTATCACTTCATACTCTACACTACCATACACTACTTATGTATGAGTCAAATCTAAGAGTACCCATGCCCCCCCCCCCTCCCCTGGGCATTTGACATTTTTTTTGGTCAAATTCCCCACCATGCGGGC
>JAOBRH011233485.1:0-12602 GCA_027575125.1 Umimayanthus parasiticus | reverse complement strand
CCCCCTACGAGGTCGCACGTGCCCCCCCCCAGCTACGGCCCCGAATATAAATGCTTTGAAAACAATTTTAAAAAAATTATAATTATAAATTCACAATAATTTATGACAAAATATAAACTGAAAAGAGCGTATTTTGAACCATTATACTCCGTATTTCTAAATACACAAAATATTTCTAAAGTTATATTCAAAAAAAATCCTGCAAACATTATATAGCCAAAAAAAAAATCGTGCACAGCGAATTCACCTGAAAAAAATACATGCTCAGTGCTTGTGACCACCCCCCTACCACCAAGTCTAATGGTTCACCCCTTGTTTGAGTCAAAAAGGCGTAAGAAGAAACTAAGTGTCAAAACATTGTGGAAAATCGTTCAATATTTTCTAAACTTAGGGTTTATGAATACTATTTTGAACTACTGCGTATATTAACCGCTATTTAACAATTGTATCTTAGGTAATAATTGGCCGACGGACTCGACTGAGTGAGATGGATATCAAGCAGATGAATCTACTGTACAAATGTCCAGCGGGTAACGTACAAAATATTGGTTAGTCAGCTGGCCATTAATTTGTTAAGACGGTGAAGAAAATGTATTATCATTAACGTGGAGGCCTCGTCAGTTGTTTGCATCCCTTAAAACAGTTCATGTTAAAGAGATATTACGGACAAATAGTCAATGGGACTTTCTTTTAAAGTCAATGTTTTACTTTCCCGTTTTTGTCTTAAAGCCACAACACCCAGGCCACCAACACGACCCCCAACAACGAAGCCACCGCCAGGTAATGTATATTCTTAAAAACTGGCAGCTTTACTTTTCAGAGATTCACTCAATTTTTAAAAAAATGTTTAAAACAAAACACAGAGCCCATTCGTGTAATAAATATGTAGCACTTGTTGAAGTAAATGTGAAACGAATTAAGCTATTCTTCCAGTGTACAACTGGCTTAAGGTGGCTCCAAGGCTACCTTAATTAACTTTTTAATTTAATTATATTCGTTTTTATTGTTGTTTTCGTGTAATTATATTCGTTTTTATCGTCTACCATAGTTTTGTGGTTATCATTATTATTTGTACTATTGGTACATATGTTATTAACACTATTGCTGTTGTTAATATCATTGTTATTAGTAATGGTATTAGGACTGAGTGGAGTCCAACAGACCAATTTCCTATTCCCCGTTGCCGCTGACTACAGTGACAACAGATTCATTTCTACAGGGTTAGCCTCAACTTGGTGTAGAATCTACATAAATACCGGCGAGATCTGAATCTCCAACAATGCACAGAGTCGTGAATAGCTCATATACACATTAAAATTTTCGAATATATTTAACGTCGAGTCGAGGCTAACGCTGTAAAGGCGTGTCTATAGTCATTGTAATCAGCGGCAACTGAGAATTGGAAACTGGTCTATTCAGTCTGTAGTAATTGCGAGTGATAACAAAATTGGATCCAATTTGTTTTCACAAGTTATGATTTCAGCGCGCGACTCCTTTCTCACCCCGTTCTCCCATTTCACGACCGCGCACCAAAACTAGCTCAAAAACCTCGCTTTTCGGACTTTTGGCGAAGGAAGGGGCTGTTTTGCAGTCTAGATTTGGACGACAAGGGCCCTATTACAAATCTATTATAGAAATTACAATTTCTGAAAACGAAAGAAAAAATAAACAAAGCCGTCGTATCATGTTTAAAGAACTGTTGCTGTTAAAGTTAAATAGTCTCCAATTTGTTTTGGCCACAGTTTCTCAGAGGTTTGCTGCTGCTATTCATAGTAACTATTTTCTTGTTGCTGATTGGTCAGAAAGCCAGGAACTCAGGTTGTGATTGGTTTATTCAACTGTCCGATAGCAGGTGTCCAACAACAGCATTTTGTTAATGGATACTCTCCGAAAACTCATTTTCCTGACAGATTAAGGAAAAATAGAAAGTGTTGAGTGAGCCAATGAGATTTGAGGAAATGGTAATATGTTTTTGGTAATGTTGTTATTATTGATCTCATTGCTATTATTATCATTATCATTATCATTATTATTATTATTATTGACATTATTGTTAATATTGATAATCATATTACCAGGTTGTTCAGAACGAGTGTACCAACTTCCAAATAATTACCCGTTAAAAGCTAATGCAAAACATCATACTTCAACTGAGTCAAACAGCGCTTAATTGATTATTCAAATAGAACTTCAAACGGATAACATTAATTACTTGTGTACACGGAATTGAAAATTTGAACTCGTTATTATCCTGTAGTAAAGTGCGAAGATGATAACAAGTACTGCAAATACTATGCCAACCGCGGTGAGTGCGAAAAGAAGCCAGGATACATGAAACTTGCCTGTCCGAAAGCCTGCAACTTCTGCTGATAACTGGTAGGTTCGTTGGCAATGGCAACAGATCTATCGATCAATCGTTTTGAGCTCATTCTAGACAAAGCACCCAAATAACGCTTCCAAGATTGAAAAAAGAAAACTTCTCACACATTTATGATATAGAATGTTGCTTAGATTTCCAGTTAACTCATTTGTGGAAAGGTTTTTGCCGTCCAAGGTGTCAAGTTCAAAATGTTACATTTTGTTCATTTAATTCTTTCTTAAATATGCCGGTGCATGTTTAATCACGTTCATAATTTCCAAAAATTTGATGGTAGCGCCGAACTCTGACGACTTAATTTTATAAATTCTTCTTTGAATGTACTCCTTGTTTTGCAAACAAATTTGTTACAACAGACCCCTTTAAGGTTAACGCCGCCATCTTGCCGGGGGTGCAAAACCACTGGGGCGAGCGCGCGGCCAAGCAGACAATATTTGCAAATGGCGACACGTCTGAATAATCTGTTATTATGCCAAAACACGCTCGTTGTGCAGTAGGATTTTGCGACAATGATAAAAGATATCCTGATCTCGCTTATACTAGATCCCATGCGAGGAATTTAACATTTCACAAGTGGCCTGTTGATGCAAATCTCGCCGAAATATGGCGAAAGCAAGTAGCGAAGACACGAGGTGACGTATTCAATCCTTCCCCTGGTGCAAGTGGTACTTTCGTTTGCTCAAATCATTTTCCTCTGGGAAGAAGAACTCCGGAAAACTCTAAAACCGATTACTCATCGATTTTTATGACTGTCACCGATTACCTCCAAAAGAAGTCGCCAAAGAAAAAGAAAGCAAACAAGTTGCAAGAAGCTGGTCCTTCAAGATGCTTGTGGCCCACTCGCGAAGAGTCAGGTGATGCCAGTGAGGGAACTGATACAGAAATGGAAATCGAAACGGACCACTCCATTCAGTTCCTATGCAGTTTGAACAGCTAACAAGAGAACTGGAAGTTAAGGTGTATACAGGTCTGCCGTCAACGGAAACATTCCAGTTTTTATTGGGTTATCTCAGTGAAAAGGCACGGTCAATGCAGTATTGGAGGGGTGGAAAGCAGACAACAAAAGAAACACCTCAAGCTCCTTCTCCATTCGAGTTGGCAACGGGATTTGTTAAAGGAAGACCTGGACCTGAAAGGAAGGCTCGAACAGGAGTTTTTATTGACTTTGCTAGCTCTTTTGACTGTTGATTTGGGGTTCAGATTCCATGTGTCAGCTACCACTGTCAGTAGTATTTTTGTTACTTGGATTAAGCTTATGTCAAAAGAATTGTCAGTCCTAATTGTGTGGCCAAGTCGACAACAGGTGAAGAAGACTCTTCCATTTTGTTTTAGGAAGCTATATCCTAAAGTCAGATGCATTATTGACTGCTTTGAATGTTTTGTAGAAACCCCAAGTGGACTTGATTTGGCAGCAACTCTGTGGAGTGAATACAGACATCACTACACATTCAAAGTTCTAGTTGCAATCACTCCAAATGGAGCTATTTCTTATGTCTCGTCATGTAATGGTGGAAGAGCATTGGACATTTTCCATAGTTAGAAACATGGCAGACAGGGGTTTTAAGATCAGAGAGGACTTGATGATGCACATGGCAACATTATGCATTCCACCTAGTTGTGCATCATCTATGCAGCTGCTTCCACGTGATGTTAGAGCAACATCAAGCATAGCAAATTTCAGGATCTATGTGGAGCAAGCCATTGGACGACTGAAAGTTTTTCTTCTTCTCAAGAATGAACTTCCTATTTCCCTGATTCCCCTAGCTGATGACATTGTGCGTGTTTGCTGTGCTTTGTTTAACTTGCTTCCACCACTATGTATTTAATACTTTGTGTACAGATAAGCTGTCATAAGTGCAAACTACAGTATAGAGACAGTCGGGGAAAATGATTTTTGAAAACCAATAAAGGCACAAAGTAATCCCATTCATATTTTTGAAAAAAAAATTATCCAATAATTAAAATTTTCAAAAACCTGATGCTACAGCAAAATTGTTATTTTCCCCTCTTCAACACTTATGAGTGAAAAAGTTTTTATTAAGTTTTAACTCTAAGGCAAAAATTGTTATGTTTTGAAAAGTTCCAATTTCATTAGTTTACTGATTATGTAGTCAAACTTTTATTTACGCAAGATTTCCACATTTATTTTTTCCCAAACGGCATGGTTTTGTTTGTTTAATATTTATTTGTTTATTGATAATAACTTTGAAGTTTCTACAAGCTACCTTTTGCTGCACTTTACATGGCTCAATCGACTGCCAGACGTTTCTTTAAAAATATTGAAATGCTGAGCAAAATCCAATGGTGTGACCAATCAAGTAAAAGCTAGCCATGAGCAGAAATAAATTATGTCATTGTATTTCACGGTTTGGATTTTATTAATTGGCAGATTTGCCGTCTGTATTTTCTATTGAAATATTAAACATGTGTGAGACCATTATAAAAGTTATTGAATATGTAGGTATTTCAAGTGGACTTTCTTCTTGGTTTATCCTGCTCATTGCCATTTAGTTTGACATGGTATTGTTATGGAGAGGAAGTAACCGAGAAGAAAAATGTGTCCACAGTATTAAATGCTCATTCAAAAATATAACAAGATGCTTTTTAATGTACTTTTAATATTTCTAAATTTCTTAAAACAAATATTTTGGAATTAAAGTACATTAAAAAGTACCTTATTAAACTTTTTGAATGGACATTTAATGCTAAGGGCACACAACACACTTTAGTGGCCATAAATTTATGAACCTAATCTATCTCTCCTAAATTTCTGAACTCTGAACTACTCTTTTGCTTTAAACAAGGTGATATATATCCATCACTTTTGCTTGTACAGTATTCAATGTGGTATATTCAATGACATATTAGAAATTTTGTTTTAAGTTTTCTTGTACCAGTATGTTACATTGTATTTTGCTAGTGGTGTATAACCGCAAGTTGTTATGGATTATCAGTTATCTCGCCATACAGCTAACATTTAATTCCCTTGTGATTTTCAGTTCAAAGCCATTGTCTTTGTTTGTATTAATCTGAAATACAATAATTACAAATAAGATCTACAGAACTTGAAATGTTTTCATGGTTACTACACCATGCATGTACTCCTGTTTTACAAACTGTACATACATGTTCTCCATTAACGGGGATGCTTTTCAGTGCACAAACATTGCAAACATGATTCACATCTTTGGATGTGACTGTATCAGATTCTTGAGGGATGTTGAACTGAAGGTCATCTTCATCACTGCCAATTACATTTGCATGCGGCATCTGCCAGGCAGCTTGTGCAAACCCAAGATTCAAGAGAATCTGCAATACTCATGGTGAGGTCAGCACATTGCAAATGCCACCAAGTGCTGCAAGTGTCACAGCAAATACTGTTCTCCTTCTCAGAGTTGCTTATTTCATCCTCCTCCAAAATCACTTTGTTGCATTTTGGGCAATCATAAATGTCCCTGTACCCCAACAGGCATGGCAATACAAATGACTTGTAAAATAAAGTAATATTGTTTACAACATTAAGACAAAATTCATTGTCCAGTTGCACTTGCTCATAGAAAGGGGGGCCACCTTGTGTCCAAACAATGAAAAAACCATGATGGACACCACAAACCCACATTTGAGCTTGTATTTGGGTGTAATATTTGTGGGAGCGATTCAAGCGGGGTTTTCCATTGAAATCTTCAAGGAAGTCAACTTGGTCATATGTTCCCTTGACATGAATATTGTCATTTCGAACAGTGTAAGGACATTTGGCCTCAACAGTTGAAAGACCACAACATTTGCACAAAAACAAGCCATCTGGTGAAGCTGCAAGGTAAGGGTAGTCAGGCTTGATGAACAGTCCGTTTTGTTTAAAACCCTGTAGGCCACCATCGTGTTGGGAAGCAACATCTGACATAAAAGCTTTTAGAGCATCCTTTTCATGGGCAGTTCCCCACTTTATTGGTGGAAGGTGTGAAACATCACTCTTGCTAAACAGGCTTGACACAAGTGAGCTGTATACAGGTTTCTTGTCGTTTTGACCTCTTCTATTGAGAATAGACTGTGCTTTTGTGTGGAATGTATGAAAGTTTGACGCAGTTACTCAGCCTTTTCTTTGCTGGTACCACAAGTCATTCGTATTCTGGCCTCGTGTCTCAATTTCCACCCTTTTCACTTGATCTGCTGTCATTTGACACTCTTTTAGAAAGAGTGGTGCTGTGTGCTGTAGAGGTTTCCCTTTCATTTCTTCAGATGCCATGAAACTAAGAGCTCTCTGGGGCAGGGCTTCAGGGAGACATCATCTTTTGTGTGCTCTATGGAATACAGTGCACAAGCTGATGGAATATTTTGAATAATGCCATTGATCAAGGTGGATACTCTTTCATTGGTCAGCTGTCTATCCTGCAGTTTCCTTGGGTCAAAATGGTTCTTTAGAGTTAAACTTTCCCCAAGATGTCTCGCATTGTCCTCTTGTGTCTTTTTGTCTTTACGAAAGACAAGGTTTTTGATTTGATTTGGCTCTACATCCTTTTTAGTTTCTTTATTCCATCCCTGTGGAACACTTGTGCAAGCTGGAGAGATGTAAGCTTTCTTGTATGCAAAGTTGACCTTGTACATCAAAGTAATTACATGGTTGCAAACTTCAGCAGTTCAAGCTGTACATGTACACCATGAAGTCACAATTTTTACAGTCACTTTTCGTGCCCTCTAAACATACCCAGACCTTATGTGGGTCATCACGAATTTTTTGTGAAGGTGACACACAGCCTTTTAAAAACATGAATGTGCTGTCAACAGGGCATTTTGTAAACAATACTATGTCCACAAAACCACTCATCCAGTACGAGTAAGCTTTCTGGCCCTTGTATTTTCCGATATATTCAACATCGACAGCTTTTGTTCTCAAAATGTAACTAAACAGCTTACCATCGTCCACTTCTGGCCATTACTTCACGTTATCAATCCACGTGTCGTGTGGTATATCGTTTGGATCGGTTTTGATTCCATTGGAGGTCAACCTCCGAGAATGTTCGTCCTTTCTCTGCTTATAAATTTGCTCTTGAGAAAATTTCAACGGTGCTTTAAGTTCATACGCACCAAATGCCCTCGAAACAAGCTCGGGCTTTCGGCCGGTTTGCTTGAGTCCTCTCAGCGACTGAAAATCCTTGAGCGACGAAACAGTCCAACCGAGAAAGTCCTCGTATTGAAGAACTTCCTCTGCTTGTCGAGGCATAAAAAATAGCCAATTTCCTCTACCAGAGTTAAAGTGGCAAAAGTACAAGGCGAGTTGAAATGCTGCAACGAGTCAGGGCGCCCTAAACGAGTCAACCATTTGCAATTTATGCTTGGCCGCGCCCTCGCCCCAGTGGTTTTGCACCCCCGGCAAGATGGAGGCGTTAACCTTAAAAGGGTCTATTAACAAAGACTGGGTTCACCGAACTAACTTCTACGTAAAATGCAGCCAATAACGAATGAATGCAGAACATATGGGTAAGAGCCCATGTGAAGTTGTCATGGAAATAGTGTGAATAAAATGGTTAAGAAACTAAAAAGTTGTTAAAATAAAATAAAATTTAATGCAATGCAATGCAAAACACAACACAAAACAATGCAATACAAACAATACAATATGATACCCTTTCAGGGTTAAACACATAAATCATAGCGGCCGCGCGTCAACAACTGGCAGCAGTCTGTGACAGATGGGAGCATGATTTTATGCAAATAGCGTAACTCTAATCTCTTATCCACTCTGAACATCTGGCATGCATTTATGTATCGATTAGTTCGAAGTTTCAAGACATTTGACAGATTCCCATCTCCGGGTAGTGGAAAGTTTTACACTTTGACTGCTCCAGGGATGGGGCATTTGATCTGATTGGAGGGTTAGTGGAAATTAAACAATTTGTCTCAGTTTCATGCGATATTTTGGGTTGTACCCTGACACGAGTCAAGTAATCCAAGCTTTCGAGCTAAAGATGAGTGTTTGAATTGAATCTGATCTGTGAGTGGAGTTTCAATCCTTGCTCTAATCTATTCTTTACGTTTAATTCTAAACAACTGGAACTCAATTCAAGATCAACTCGAAATCGAATTAAACTCAACTTTACTGGTTGTTTGTAGTTGCTTGTGTCTGCAGTTTTCTCCCAAAAACTCCAGCTAGTACTATCTCTTGTTCTTCTGTAGTGCGAAAGATAAATCTATGTTTGGAAAAAACGTATTTGATAGACCTTTAATGACCATATTTTCTGACCTATTTTCATTTCTTTTCAGCTAAACTTGGCACCCGCTACAGGAGACCGACGCTGTATCTTGTTCTGCCAATGTATGCAGAGATTTCACGCTGTGAGTCCAGTTCAAAGGCAGTTTTACGAGTAACTAAATAAAGCAGTGGCAAGTTGGAAAATATTGAGCGTTGTTTGATTGATGGCGCGATTGAAAGACGTAAAACGTTGCGTGGAACATTTTTACTGCAATAGAAACTAATGGTTATCAGAAAACCACTAATGATAACAATAATAATAATAATTTTAGTAATATATTATATATATTATAAATAATAGCAATATTGATAGTAATAATAACAGTAAATGTTAACACTACCACTATTGCTCTTGTTATTATTTTTAACATTATGATGACAGTGTAGGATTTAACACGTGGACTGCGATCAAACTAGGACATTCCTTTTAAAGATCGAGCTCACCTCATCATGTTGTTTTTTTCTACTTGTGAAACTTAATACTGAATTTTGTCATTTAAAGTTTAGATTTAAGTCTCAAGCTTGTCACGTTTATGAACCAAAAAAACTGTACTGATTTTACCATAATACACTGCGAACCTTACACAGCCACGAAAAATCGAGGACCAATTTTGTCCGGTACGGTCAAACATTTGACAGGCGCGTATGAACACCTTTAGCGTCCAACTTTGTGAACGGTAAAGGCGTGGTTGCATGGATGCGTGGCAAAACAGCTAGCTTTGCTTTCCTCGATGCATTTTGTATTTAGTAAATTAGCCGCCTTGTTACGGTGTCCCGCAATTGTCAAGGCAAAAGCAAGGAGCTCATGACAAGAAGAAAACGCTCAAGGCAAAAACTAAGTATCTCGCGGTGGAATTGAAAGTCACGGGAAAATAAGGTCCATGCAGGCCCGTAGGCAGGAGGGGTGCGCGGAATGCACACGTACCCCCCCCCCCTCCCCCAGCCTGAGCCAAAATGTTCCACCTGTTGGGAACGTAAAAGACTTATAATGATAAAAAATAACGTGGTGATGATAGGATTGAGAATTTCAATATACTTCCAGCAATTTCAGTTGAGGATCTCAAATTTCAAACATTTTCCGAGGGAGCATGTCCCCGGACCCCCTAAAAGTTTGTGTCTTCAGCACTTGCAAAGCCTGTCATTCCAACAATAATTATTTGGTCCCGGTTCTTGAGATAAGCACCCCCCATGAAAAATCCTGGCTGCGGGCCTGTAGCCAAAGGTATTTTGTAACACGTGAATGCGCAACGGAGAAGTTTCAGACTCTAAACGCTTTCAATTTTTGGTTGCCTGTCGAATATGTTGAAAATATGCAGAACATTTAGAACTGGTTGAAGAATTATTCCATTTGCGAAATGTACAAAGTGTGCGAGGTATGTGTGAGGTTAGCGCAGTTGGCTAGATCTCTGACTGCCAACCAGGAGGGTCCCAGGTTCAAGCCCCAACCTAATCGAGGGTTGAACTTTGGGCGACCTTCTTTCGCCACACCGTCCCGACGTTCTATAGGTGGACTTAAAAGAATCCACACATTTGTCAATAAGACTAGTAAGAGTAGGCTAATATTGTGAACCGCTTATAGCGGTCTGGCTATAAAGACCCTCAACCACCGAAACTGATTTGTTGTAAACAGGTTGCTGAAAAACCTGCACCTGGAAATGTGTGTATACCCGGATGTAATAAACTATATGTATGTAAATCTTTATTGCTACGAGTTGTCCCAAAGGGTCCTTTCGATTTTTTATCAGTGATAAAGGCATAAGAAGTAAAGCAAATTAAGCAGCCTACCTTTTCCACAACTAAAACAGTATTTATCGCCATCTGCATGATTTTAGCCGGCCACAGTTGCAACTGTTGCAAACATTCGAGCAATTCAAGATGGCGGACTGCATGATGACCAGCCGCTGACCCGTTTGCTACACTCGGCCCAACCCCCACGCCCCTTAACTTTTCACTTGTCGTTAGTTCAATTTCGCCGTGAGATTTGATTTGTTTTGATTCGATTTGTTTTGATTTTTGTTTTGTTTTGATCCGTCCGTTATAAGTTTTAGTTTGCTGTGAGCTTTTTTCTTCTTGCAGCGAGCAGATTCTTATCAGTACCGGTGACACTGAGTTGTGGCGGGCTACCGTACTCTGCGCATGGGCAGATGAAAACTACGGTTCCGTGTGAACAAAATGTCTATTCAAGTTAGTTTTCAACCAGTCGAAAATTCTTACAGTATCATGTGAACAAAGCCTCAATATGTCTGTGATTTGAACCCACATTTAGCTGTGTACCTTTCATACTACTCACCGGAGTTTAATTGTACTGAACATAGTGGGAGTCAGAGAGGTCAGTGATATTTTTTCAAATTCCCCCGACATCTTTAAAGAAACTAAACCAAGGGTTTAACGTCCCTGCCCGCAGACGGTGTGGTGAAAGAAGGTCGTCTAAAGTTTAACCTTCGACAAGGCCTGAAAGTGAATCCGGGATCTCCTGGTTAGCAGTCAGAGATCTTTCCAGACGAGCAGCGCTAACCTCGCACACGCAATGACATTATTTATAACGTAGCTCATTTTGTATTTTATAGCATTAATTTCCAACCTTTTTTAAGAAAAAGCATTTTGCTATTGAGAAAAACAAGCCAGAAACAAGTTTTAGGTCCAATGTATTTAAATGAACTCTGAAGAACAGCAAGTCAGTTCTCATGGTGATTCAAAAATCAAACCTATAGCTCCCAGGGAAGATTCTTGTCTCAGTTTTACACGTTAAATCCAATTTGGTATAGACATTAAACATTAGTAAGTCCGTTTTGGCAAACAAACACACTGAGATATGTGCGGTCGTGTTAAACCAGCTGTCCAGGTGTATTATATTTTGGGAGTTTATGTATAGAAAGCAAGGAGCTCGGAAAATCTCAGCAAGGTTTTCATGCGAGCCCACCAACAGATAGTCAACGGAATCCGCCATGCATTGCATTGTGGTACTTTGTTTAATCGCAGGAGTCTTAGCATCACCTGAAGGTAACGGCAACAGTTTGTGTCCTGTATAGCATCACAGTCATAGAAGCAAAGTAGTGCAAGCATAAGGAAACAATAGAAAACTGCAAGGCAGTCACACAGTAATATTTGTCAGAAGCCTATTTCATGACCAGCACTTTCCATACTCTTTCTAAAGCGTTTGTTTCACGTGGCCGTTGTACAGTCATGTAAATGCCGTTTTTGCCAAAATAGTTGTGTTGGAAGGGAGAGTGGACGAAGTGTACAACACAAAACCAACAACTTTGCACACATTTTCATTTTTTTGAAAATTATAAAGAGTAACTGCATGAGAAAATTGTGTTTTCAGTCCCCCCCCCCCTCCCACTTTAAGTCACTAGTCTTGCCCCCCACTTTCAAAGTCGATGCACAGTCACTGAACTAGCAGTGAGCAGGGACGTAGTACGTGCTAGAGCTGTTTTCGCGCAGGACAGCTTGCACGAATTTTGTTAATACTGAAAAACTAACTAGGTTCGGTTCGGCGTATATCTAGCCTTAGTCAATTTTTGCAAGGACAAATAAGAAACACCCCCGACTGATTTCTCATCAGCGCCAACTTTTCAAAATTGCTTCTGCATCTATTTTTTTTTATTATTTGTTTTTAATGTAAAAAAAATATTTATGCTCTGTGATCAGAGCCGAACCAACTGACTGCTGGTTTACCTTTTTGTGAGAAACACCGCAATCTATTCAATGCATGCAGTTGTACATTTTGAATAAAAACTGAGCAAAAAATGCACTTGTGAAGATGTTGACTCTGCTATTCAAAAAGGCTTATTAAGAAACTGTCTGCCGAACGTTTTGAAAATATATATTCTGATGACAAATCTGGAGTTCTTTTGACTTGGCCCCAGGGTTGTTTTTCTAAAACACCGGGCATTGTAGCTCGAAAGATTTTAAAACAACTGAAGATTTGTCAATAGCCACGTAGTAATGTTTTGACAAAAAGAGCGACATTCCAAT
>JAOBRH011233484.1:0-11278 GCA_027575125.1 Umimayanthus parasiticus | reverse complement strand
AGAACAAGAAGAACAAGAAGAACAAGAAGAACAAGAAGAACAAGAAGAACAAGAATAAAACAATGAAGAAGAAGAACAACAAAAGAGTAGAAGGTTGGGTATTATGTTATGAACAAGAAGAACAAGAAGAACAAGAAGAACAAGAAGAACAAAAAGAACAAGAAGAATAAGAACAAGAACAAGAAGAACAAGGAGAACAAGAAGAACAAGAAGAACAAGAATAAAACAATGAAGAAGAACAACAACAAAAGAGCAGAAGGTTGGGTATTATGTTTGGTAAAAAAAGACATTTTAAATTTCAATTTTATTGTCTACACACCATTTTCTATTTTCTCAACCTTTTAAGTTCACTTCATTAAATATTGAGTTGATTCAGGTAATGCGCTTAATTTATCATTATTCACAACGTCTGTACCTTCAGATCTTAACACTCCTTGTGCCTGCATTTGTTCATCGTTCCTTTTGCTGCAATAAGTTAGAATTGGAACTAGTATAAATATAAATATAAATAGCAGACCAAACTGGAATTTTAGTCTGTCGTTGTTAACTAAGTAAGCGTTTTACTATTCCAGTTAATTTTAGATTCTTCCAAACTATCCAAACTTTTCACAAACTTTTGTGTTTTCTGAATTTTTGTCTTTCTACTTTTAGTAATAATGATAATAATAATAATAACAATTATTATTATTATTATTATTATTATTATTATTATAAAATTTTAAATAATAATGATAAAATAACGCCTGATTTTTCTACTCAGCATCTTTAATTATAATAATAATCATAATAATAACAGTAATGCCTTATCACCAAAGTTATTTCTCTCAGTTTCATTTCAAGTTCGTTTTTCTATTCACGGTAAAAATATTGCTATACATTCATCTGCCTCCGCCATTTAATGACAGAGCAATGTTGAGTTTTAAAATACAAATATAGAATGCAATTCTATTTAGTCAGAAAGTGATTTTTGAGAAATTGCAGGTCGTTTGGATCAATTGTGGTTGCTGATACAAAAACTAACGATGTTTTGTAAAATCGATCATTCATACCTTTGTAGTAGAACGCGCCCCCTTTCAAAACCAAATAACTGCAAAAACATGTTGAGCTCTTATATTATTTATGACTTGTAGACAAACAACGTTTCTGCTGAGTGTTTTCTTTCAGTTTTGTCATTAAACTTCTTTTCCTTTTTTGTCTAATGCAAAATATGGTGAAATTTTGCCGAGCTTTAATAATCTTAGTTTTACTCGGTTCGGATTAACTCGGTACTGTTCAATCGCGACTCAAAATTTACAACAATCAAATCTCGCTATTGTAAATTTGCGCGTGTTCAGAGTACTGTTTGTAGAAAAGCACTGTTTTCTCAAGCTAGACTGATTTAAAGTGACCTCTAAGGCGACTTTGAACTTGTTTAAAAACAAGCTCAATCCAACTTCACCTCTTGAGAAGATTTGTGTTTCCCTGCTGAAGCTGTGAATCTGTGGCTTTGTTGCTTGAATATTGTTTCCCTTTGGTTGGTTTTGCGTCACTCCAGTCCCATAAAACACTTTGGATGAGAACTAAACACACCAATGCTACAAGCACACGCATTTTAGGAAGTCCTTTAACCCCTACCACTTGTTAGTCGTACAGACACCGGACTTCAAATGCGAGAGATAATTTAGTAAGCGACGATCTAATCACATTAGTTTGTTTGGGATTACATCAAACAACAACCCTTTACCCGCATTAAATATTTTGAGAAAAGAAAAATACAATACCTGTAGCAAAGAATTAATATATTTGTAAACCAAGCTAATGTTTAGCATTCCTAAGAAAATTGAAACAGTTCTTGACTACTGAGATACATTAAGCAACAAAGTTGAATTTCAATTCTTCCTTTTGTTGCTTTACCATCTTACAAATCAAAGCAGAAATCAAAGTTCCCATAACTCGAAAGGCTGCATCATACAGAGTAGCTGTCGAAATTAAAACTATAATGTAGTTTTTATAACTCCGTCTCGAAGAAATACTAATTTGGAAATATTTGTCATCCTCTCTTCGAGACAGTAACAATGATAAGTGGTAACGTTGCTTTCAGAAAACTTGACTGTGATCTTGCAAACATCCCGTTCAGTTAAAATTGACTTGTAATAATTTTAGCCTGAATCGTTACAAAGTCGACTACGCTGGAAACTATTTGCTTAGTTATATTAAAATTATGATTCACCGCTCATTGGTTTATAGTCTGATTTAAAGTGAAATATGAATATGAGTCTTTAGCAACCGAACAGAAAATTATTTACACTACAGAGACAATCTAAATTGCATTTGAATTCGAACATATCCATAAACAAACAAAAACACCAGAAGCAGCTTTAATAACAAGGAAGAGCTTAGAAGACGTTTAAGCAGCTTATTTCACGAAATCCCGATACCTTATAAACCTTTCATAAGGAACCAGGTATTAAAAGAATAGCTCATAAAACCGGCAACAGATTAATATATTGCGAAGAAATCAATTTATATCGTTACGACGCACTTCCAAAGTTAAAAGCTTCGATGGTTTCTAGATGGGTTTGTTACCAAGATTGCCCAGAGATCAACAGGATGTCTTACTCGGTTACTGAAAGGAAGGGTGAACAATATCAACAAGTAAATGACTCTATATGGTTTGTCTTGTTTGTAAAGATTGCTCAAATTCTACATTAGAATGTTAGCAAGTAATAAAACCACCGGCAAACAAAATCAAGTGGGACGGAATTACTGTTAAAATTGAACCGAATCCCTAATCTACCTTTTGGATATAAAAAAGCTTATTGGCCGTAATATTTCAACAGTTTCAATACAAACTAGAACTTATATAACAGCTGACTTTAGATTGCTTCACTTGCAATACGGATTATCAAAAAGTTAACAAACCATCAAACCCTTACACCTTACAAGATTACAAACTAATAAGAAATTGCAATCTTAACCAAATCCACATCAAATTGGTTACAGTAAAATATGTATGCTAAATTGGAGTACGTATGCTAAATCGAGCAGAACATTTTTACTTATAATATTTCCTAACCTCATTAATAAATCGCACATAGTCTTTACTACAGCGATTGTTTCAAAAGATTTTCCTGGGTTATTACCAGGTGAGTCAGTTGACAGCAACAAGCGGATGTTGTTATAAGGTTTAACAAAATGACAGATCGCTTGACATTTACCTGTTTCGAAGCTCAGGTGGATGTCAAAAAACATGACAACCACAAATGGCCGTTTTATTTTTATTTTGCTTCCGGAATTGTGTACAAAGCATTCAATTATTTCCCTACGTAAGTCAGTTTTCTTTACGCCAAATAGTTACAGTGTTCCTTTTAACAGTAGTTAAAAAGGTTTGCTTAACATTGAATGATGTGCAACACCTTTAGAGGGGACAGGACCCTATCCTTACAATAATATCTTATTTATATTGTGTTGAATTTCATTCAAAGCCTTGGAAAGTTTTGAATCCAAATCTATAGCGGCCACCCTTAATACATTGTATTCAAGCGTTAAAAAATCCACCAGACAGATGTCTTGATCCAATTCCAACATTTAACCTCTTGAGAGTTAGCCTATGAAATTGCTTCTCTCTAACAAAGAGCGTCTGTGATGTAATGAACGAAAATGAAGAATTATTTATACTAAATTTGTTCTAGGAAATAGTCCTGGTGTAAGAAGCTATAGTTTTGTCGATAATTTAAACTAAAACGGAGCGTGATTCCAAGCAAAATGAAGATGAAATTACGCTTCTCACTTTGCCTGGCGATGCTCCTTGTTTTCCTGGCAGTGGTTCAGTCGAAATCAATCACAAAAGGAAAGGGTGAGGAATAGCTAGTATTTGCTTTAGGAAATAATGGCTAGATTAGCTAAATTGGTGTACAAACTTCTTGTTTTAGGAAAAGAGCAACTAACTTTTTAAGTTGCCAGTAGTATATTTCCAATAAGAAAATTTAGATCAAACTCCAACCTCGTGAGTCATTTATTTACAATTATAATCTCAAAGGTGTTATCAGGTCACTTTTAAATGAGGTGCCAAATGCTTTTAATCATATTGTAGTTTTAAAGGCTAGAGAAAGTATTTCTTGCAACTTTGTATGTGTTCTTGTCTCAAACATTTTTTGTTTTACTTCATATTGCCAAACGAAAGAATACAAGAGTACAACCATGTATTAATAATACATCGTATTAATACATTTTTCAACGTCTTTTTAGATATTTTCTCTCTCTTTTTTGTCCTAAATTTATAATCTAATATAAATCATTTTCAGTAGCCAATAGAATCTGCCTTACGCTGTTTTTAGTAATAACTACAAATTTCGATTGCATTGACACTGCTGGCTTTTTATTCCCAGACAGCTAAACTTCCAATGCGTAACTCAGGTGTCAAACTCCAGTTCACAGTGCTATCGAAATATGACTTGAGAATCAACACTTGTCTTTTCTTTGATCATCAGTTTGGTCGCAAAACTTAGTGTTAAGCTTCTCAACAATAAGCAAGGAAACCGTTTCGAGGGACAGAATGTATAAAACAGAAGACTTTTCATTCCTAGAAAATAAGCTATTGTACAACGTCAATCTCGCAGCGAGAGTACAAAATGATTTCTTTTTCTCTTTTCCAACCTTTCATGTTGAGGACATCCTACAAATTTGGTAACAAACTTCGTTTTGGTCACAGATAATTATATCAAATGCTACAGAATTTGATGATAGAGGTTTGAGATATAAAACCTTTTACTTTGAGAGAGGTCGGGGTTTCGTTTTGATCCGCTGGAGCTCATCATGTTCCTGTTTCAGTGTCAGAAAGGTAGTACTATCTAGAGATACTCAGAACTTTGAAGCAATACGCAAGTAAATTACGAGGCAAGATGTCTGCCTTTTTTCCGCTTTGTAGGTATGATCCAAATTGCAAATATAGTCTGTAAGATTTCGGGTACTGTCAACTTCTAAACTTCTATGGTTAAGTCCGCTCCAAACGGGCCTGAGAGTCAATGGAAACTGATAATAGTTCCAAGTCGCACTTTCTTTTTGGTACCAACTCTCATGCGCCCTCATCCATCCTCGTGTAACCCCCATGTACGTTTGACCGCTGCATGGTAGTCCGTGATCATGATAGTTAAACAAGCTCTCATAAAAATTCCTGCTCGTTTTACCCTGGTTATAGAGACCAGCGTAGATGATAACAAGTCAGCAACAGAGGAAATCAACGGAGAGGAAAGGATAAGACAAGATGATACGAAGGATAAGGACAATGATGAACAAGACGGCAACGAATTAGAGAAAAAAGGTAAACTATTTCTATTTTTTGACTATGTGAAAAGGCCGGACGTAAAATATTTGGAACAAAGATATGACGAGATTTGTCGCTCATGACCACTGGCCAAATCGTTTCCCATTTGGCCCGATTCACTTCAGCTTCTCATTGCTCACAAATAAAGTAACCCTTGACGTACGGTAAAACTCTACGTCATATGCACGGCAAAATTGTAAGGGGATTTGCACAAACCATCCCAGAAGGCAATGCTGCAAAAGGTAGTGATTATATCCGACGCATGATAGGAAAACAAATTTCATTCCGGTATACATCACATTCTGGAATATAAGTGCGATAAAAACATCGATGTATTGAAAATATGAGTCAGCCGATCAGCCCAACCAATCCACATTCCTATTTCCGTACTGGAATGAGCTCGTACCTGCTGTTAAAATATGATACTTGGGCAACATGCAGCCATATTTTGCTCCGCCGGAACGAACATTTCGACTCGATATCGTTAGGCGGTGTTTACATCGTAGATCGAAAGTCATTCAGGTACAACTTTATTCCGGTTATATACCGATTCTCTATATTTTTTTACATTATACCTCCTAAAATCTTATTGCGGCACGAATCATTCAAAAATTATTTCTTCCTGGTAATCGTTCCGGATTGAAGTGTTCGTTCTAGAACGAAACCTAACCGCACGTTCTATAAGTACCATTATACTATGTTCCAGCTCATTCTGGTACGGAGTTGAGCAAGTGGGTTAATTGGGCCGATCAACTGACTCATATGTCCAATCTTTCTATCTTTATATTTTTACCGCGTTTTCATTCCAGAATGAGAGATTCTGTTAAATGTGGAATAAAATCTCCCTGTTTTACCGGTTTCATGAAATTACCACTTTATTCGGATGAACTCATTTCGGAATGACTTGTACCACAATGACATCTTAGAAGGAATCATAGGATGAAGTCGTACGAAATGAAACGTATTCCGGTATCATACAAACACCACCCTATTTGTCTCGTGTACGAAACAATAGGAAATATTTTGTCCAGTTCATGTTGCAATTCGGATCAGCTGTTGATTACCTATTTATATTATTTTACAGCTATTTCAAAAAAGGTTGTCATAGTCAATAGTCGATACTGGAACCGAAAGGAACTTTGGGTATAGTCATAATGATTGATTTGATACTGTATGACCGTGGCATTATCATTGATTATATTATGCAAAGTCAATGCCAATAGTAACAAATTACTTGAGCTACTTGAACCCAACAGTTCTTTTCGGTTACAGTATCGACTATTGACTTTGACAACCTTTTTTGAAATTGCTATATACAACGTTGGCAATTGAAGCAGTGTCTGGAATAATTTCGGATGATAGCGCTAGTCCTTATCATTTCATTGTTGAGAATCGGATAGTGTTAACTATCATTTTATACCATTATATTTAGAGTAACTCAAACATAACAGCCTCTTCCAATTATGATCTCACTTATTTTTATAGTTTATTTTCTTTGATTGTGGTAAGATTTTAAAACTCCTCCGATAAATCGCACTTGTCTTATAGTAATTCGAGATTAATTTACACGATGTGGCTGGGTGTCAAGTGCACTGAACATATGCCACGAACGTTTAGCTCTGACTTAAAGAAATCCTTTATTTCTCAAGGTATTGACAATAAAAATGGATAATCTGACCATCCTACACTTTGTCGTTGTCACTCTGGTTGTCGTTATCGTTGTCGCTGTTGTCAATTAGAGAGCTTAAGCAACAAGGACACGAACGTCAACCATAATGTTTGGAAAACAATCTACTTAATTGCAGTATGCGACCGGAATGCAACCGCTGTTGTCTTTACGAATCAGAACGTGAAATGCTTGATTCTGTGATTTTATACATGTAGAGTGTTGACATTGAATATGAACCGTTGCAATTTCCGGCAACTTTAAAATGAAGCTTTCAGTTTTTCTCGCTCAGATACCTTCCATAAAACAAAAAAGAAAAGAATCAGTTGTACAAACAAGAAAAATTAAACAAGAAAACTAAAGATTCAACAGCCGTCTTCGTTGACGTTCGTGTCCCAGCTGCTTAAGCTCCCTATTGTCTTTATTGAAGGAACCATCATAAAAAACATAAAAAGGATAGGTAAATATTCAAGAGTCTACACAATTTTTACACTAAAATGATTATCTTGCTTAAATTTGCTTTATTTGTTTTTATCGAAGAAAAAACCCAAAAGCGCAACATATGCCAAACGAAATGCAACGGAGACAAGCACATCGAGAAGAAGTCCAACTGCGAGCAAAGATGCAACAATGAAAATATGTGCGACTGCAGAGAAAATAAAGAAGCTTCGAAGAGGTGTCAGCGTAGCTTAAAAAGAAACAAATCCAAGTTACCGGGATTCTTAGTCCCTCGCAAGTCCACTGCAGACAAGAAGAAAAGATCCAAGTGTAAATGTGGAGCGGGCGAGAAGAAACAAACCACTCCTGGCTGCCTTCAAGCCTCTGCACTGCCAGGAATGAATGCCGTTGCACTTGCAAACCCGCAACAGCGACAAGCGACACCCCAGTCGCAAGCAGGTGCGGTGGGGAAGAAGAAGTGTTGCGGATGTTGCGACTGCTGCTGCCATGAATGCTGCTGTTGCCCCTGTTGCTGTTGCCACTGTTGCGAGCCTTGTTGCTGCTGTTGTCACGAGTGCTGCTGTCCGTGCTGTCACTGTTGCCACTGCTGTGACCATTGCTGTGACCATTGCTGTCACGATTGCTGTTGTGGTTGCTGCAAGAAATCCAAAAGTGAGGGAATCAAAGGAGTTAAGCAAGCAAAACCTCAATAAGTAGTGGTCACAATATATCAAGAAAATATTCAACAGCGTCAAAATCCTTCTACCTATTTCTTCATGAAAGGAGTTCCATTTTCCTGAAATATGTCATATGCGTGGTGTAACAGTTAAACAGTTACAATATTACAGAGCAACACATATAGTCCATAATAGTGCCAGACTAGATTTTCTTATTCCCAAAATAATATTGCTTACTGGAAAAGTTAATAAACATGACAAGCACTTTATTGTTGTCAAGCATTAACGAGACATGATTTCCGTGTGTAAAACTATCAAAACAGATATTTTTCTCTCTTTTATTTTTCCTCGTCACCGACTTTTAGTATGTTCCCTTGCAGCGAGAAGTCTTTTTCTTTGACGAGAACTATATGTTGAGATACAGTAATTGTTCTTTGTTTAAAACATATTTCAATGTAATAGAAACGTTTGGTCACCAAAGCACCAGCAGAATTGCAAGATTTCATCCATCCACCCGTTGCACCACACAGAAAATAAACAAACAAATAAACTATTGTGTTGCGAATGTGAGATATGAGTTATTGGTTTGTCTCTATATAATTATTATTGCTTATTAAATAGCAAATTTTATTTATTTTGTCCTTGTGTACATTTTGACTTAAAAAGTTGACAGTAAATTATATTTTTTTAAGAAATACCTTCCATTACACTGGATTCCGGTCTGTATTCCACTCCGTCCAGTTCGTTCTTAAATGGAACACACGAGTTTTTTAACTTGTTCTGGCCAGAATGACCCAGCTAATAGATCAGAGCCACTCAGATCTCCCGCTCCGGTCGGCCAAAGCGCGGGACTTTGGAGAGTTGTGGTGGGGAAATAAATACGCGCACATGCACCTCGGGCCTTTCATCTAAACTCGCCAGAACTAGTAACTTTCGGTCATACAGAACGGACAAATGCAAAGTGACCTTGGTTAAACCAAAGTTCTTTTGCCGTTTTAATTACAGTGTATAACCTGCGATCCGGCCGAATAATTGAAGGCCTGACACAAATCACTGCATGTTCTATACCCACAACTTGGATGTAAGCTATAATTGGTTACTTTGGCGGTACCTTTATTCAAACACGATAAATACTCTTCAAGATTTTTCAAATTTGTAATGGTAATATGACTGAGTGGAGTCCAATTCGGTCTTTAATCATTACGAATGATTTTAAATTACAAAATTGGGTGAGCGTGGAGCGAAGCGGAACGCGAATCCAATTTGTTTTTAAAATCACGAGAAATGATAACAGACAGAATTGGACGACACGAACTCCTATTACCAATTTATTATAAAAATAACAATTTCCAAAAAAAAAACCCAAAAAATAAAAAAAATCAATTTAAAATTTACGCGGTCAACTAAACTTACAGGCCTGGACACCACTCAAATTCTTTGTTTGTTTTTTGCCGCCATTTTGAAGGAAAGGACAGGCAAGTTTTGTTTGTAAATCTTGCGCTGTGTTTAGAGTGTTTAGGAATATTCCGTCAAGTAAATTGAGAAGATTCTTCAAAACAGGAGTGTTTCTTATTTCTCAGCAATTTATCCAATATATAACCTCAAAGTTTACAAGAAATCTTCATTGAACGAAAAATGAATCGACGATGTTTTTGCGGGGATGTGAGCTCCTGACCAGCGATAATTGGGGCCTACTCGCCGGTAACTCAGACTATTAATCTTCCCATGAAAGACTAGTTGCGTCTCAGAAAGAATCTATTCTCAAGTCGGAAGCTTTTTGTTGTTCAGCTTTGTGTGGAGAAGTGTTTTGAAGAGATTGGAGCCGGATATCGGAGTGAACGAAGCACATAATCCGTCGGCGGCCGTGGATGTGAAAGACATCTGAATGACTTTCACAAAGACCATTTGGAACGGTGAATTTGTGGATGAAAGCACTTGTTTATAGACTATGAAAAAAATTATTTGCGGTTGGAAAAGGAAAATTGATAAGTATTTGACAGATATGTAATATTTATCAGATGATGGATTCTCCCAACCCAGCTAGGTGAGTTCTGTTCGTTGCGTGAGGATTTTCAAGCCTGTGACTGATTCATGGGATGAAAAGTAAGAATCTGATTGGTTTATTCAACTGTCCGATAACAGGTATTCAATAATAGAGTGTTGTTAATGGATATTACTGCAAACAGATTAGGGAAAAATAGAGTTCTGAATGAGCCAATCAGATTTGAGGAAATCGTTATTTTTATAATAAAAAACTATATATAATGATATGTATGTCTATGTCATTAAGTCGTATAAAAATACCATTGCTTTCACTCGTCGAGAGATATTTTCAAGAAAAGTTTGAATCCCAATCAAGAAAAGTTAGTAGCTGATTTTTTTTCTGTTTCTGAATTGATAATGTGGCTGGCTTTTATGGATAACTCATAAGCTGGGATTTTCTTTTATTACTGAGCCAGAGTTACACTCGTCCGAAAAAACTGGTTTTTGTGCCCCTAGCTGCTCTTGGTCGTTGTGATCTTCTTGCTTGGTATTTTGCCGTCTGCTAGCGGAGAAAGTCCTGTTAATCAAAACATTGTGAATACTGCATGACGAACCCGAGTTTACTTTGTAACAAGAAAGATCTGCTGACAAGTGTATGCGGCTAATCGTCTGGACATATAGAGATAGATAAGATAACCTTATTTTAATTGTAAGGTTCGGGGTAATCCCTTCAGATGCAAATGCAATCTGCTATCAACGATAGCCCTGAGCACTGCTAATCTAAAACTATGATATACATTAATAATACTCTATGAAAAATACAAATATAAGTACGATTACTATGTGCACGGAACATTAAGTGATTGTGCTTTGGTTCTACGGGAGGTGCACACTATCGATACGTGGTGTTAGAGTGTTTCAGTCATTCCATTCAGTCTGCGCTGTACTTTACTAGTATCCAAACATTCCTTGTATTGGTTCTACGGGAGGTGCACACTATCGATACGTGGTGTTAGAGTGTTTCAGTCATCCCATTCAGTCTGCGCTGTACTTTACTAGCATCCAAACATTCCTTGTATTGGTTCTACGGGAGGTGCACACTATCGATACGTGGTGTTAGAGGGTTTCAGTCATCCCATTCAGTCTGCGCTGTACTTTACTAGTATCCAAACATTCCTTGTATTGGTTCTACGGGAGGTGCACACTATCGAT
>JAOBRH011232373.1:0-12608 GCA_027575125.1 Umimayanthus parasiticus | reverse complement strand
ATCACCAAGCAACTTATTTTGTTTAGATAATGTAAGAAGAATTTATATACTGATGAACTGGCTGGGGCTGAAAGGGTTAATCACTTAATGCGTTAGCTCAGTGAACAAAATTACCAGTTTTTAGGTGCGGATACGGACAAAGACAATATTAAAATACCATTAAAGAACAATGTTTTTCAGGCAAGGTTCCGTTGTTGATTCATTATGTAAGTTTATGCCTAACCTTAACCTAAGTCCTGGTGACCCTTTAGACTCGGTGAACAGTATACTATTCAAGGTCAGGGCCTCAAAATGTGGGGTGGACAATTTTAATGTTTGTAAATTATTTTAGATAATCTAAATAGTTGGTTTAATGTAAATAGACTTCCATTTATTCGCTTTTCCCAATTTTTTAAGTAAATAAATTTTTCATTTGTTTCCAATTTTCATTTTCCACAGTTTTTCTCTTTCAAGCTGTAGTTTTATCCGTCGTTTCAGAGGGCCACTAGGGAGAATATTTTTATAGTACTTAATCAGTGTACCCCTCGTTAAATATAGCATAGTGTATTTTATCCCATGCCTTGAAAAATACAGCCAGTCAGAGGCCAGTATTGTCGTTACATATTCTGCGGTATGCAACGGGTAATATTCCACTCTCCTTCCCCGTCATTACTTGCGCGCAACAGCTAGTTGAGCTAGGATCCTCTTAAGGACTTCTGAAAACAATCTCCGAAATTTTTCAGGTATTGCAAACGTTTCTGGACAGTGAAACTTTTGTAAAACAGTTTTGAACCGTTTCCGAAGATTTCCGAACACTGCCAAAGGTTTTCCAAAAATTTTAGTTTAAAACTTTTATGATTTTGAAAAAATTATTTTGAAAATTTCTGTCAGACGATTCTGAAGATTTTCCGAAAATCTTTCGAATCGTATATACTAAAAAACGGTTTTGAAGCGTTTCCGAAGTTTTCCGAAATCCCGGAGATTTCCGTACCATTCCAAAAATTTCTGTAACGTTTCCAGTGATACAGGCATGGAATAAAGTAGTTATGCAATGCTTTCGAGTGGGATACCGTGGAACATGACACTTGTCACTTGTATTTTCTTCGTATACACACTCTCCTAAAGTCTCGTGTGTATACGGAAAATACAAGTGACGCGTGGCATATTCCACGGTATCCCACTCGAAAGCATTGCATAATAGTATGTATTGTATTGTATTGCATTGCATTTTGTTTTAGCTTAATTTAATTTAGTTTAGTTTATTGTGGTACAGGGCAAGTGTGTCAGCCGGCATTCCAGATGTTGCTTGGCAAACAGAAGATCTCGGCGAAACACTCTGTGCGCCATGCATGCCTCGTTCCCCGTACTCACGAGCTGTGGTTGGGCTGCGACAGCCACTGCGGAAACAAGGTCTTGGTGTATGACTCGCACAACATGGCCTTGAAGTGCAAGTTCACCATTGACAGGTACCAGGACCGCCTTGACACCTTTCAGGTAATAAACCGGTCAAACTAGTGAGCAGCACTCTGATGACATTGGGCGTAATATATTTTTCATGAGACTTTTTTCTCCGATGCGTTTCGTTGTATACTACAATTTAGTAAGGGAATCAAGTGGCTAAGAACTTCCATTTAGGCTTATTATAAACCTTTGACGAGCTATTCACAGGGCATTACGTTGTGATTGCTACGTGAAAAAGCAAGGGGAGTTAAAATTATACTACGCTGAGATAATACCCCGCGGAAATACATGCGGGAAATTGCAAAACTTTTGGGGGTCACATCTTAGCGCTAAGTGTCCCGGGCAGAGCAGTCACTGACGACCATACATTTAACACTACGGAAACCGGATACAAGCGCACAACGTACGAGCTACCTGGCTCCAGAAGCGTATTCAACTAGCTAATTTCGATCATAGTTGGATTTCTTGTTCTTTTTTCTACACCACTATAGCTGTTTTGCATGTGGTCTTTCTTGTCTCACTTCATCACTCCGACCAGTTTAGAATAAGAATTTTCAACTGTAGTGTTTACATTCATATCATCAAAATTTCGTATAGCATATTTGAAACATCCACAAAAAAAACCGGCATGCAAATAGCGCTTGTGCTTTCCCTAAAAGAAAAACTAGAATAGCCTAATGCCATGACGAAATTATTTTCTATAATGATATGTGTGCAAGCCCAAAACACTATCCTGCTACACCTTGGAAGCGTAGCCCATTAAATGTAAAACTAGAGAGACGATAGAATGCGAAAAGCTACATGCAGTAAGTAGGTTAGCATACAATTCTACCTTCATAGATTGCTGGATATATGATGACCTGTTTACCATTAGTTTTATAGAATATCTTACTTCGTTGCTTTGGACCTTTATAATAAATCTCAACCAGTAATAGACGAGGACTATTCGGGTCGAAAGATCTCTTTCCTTTTCCAATCACTTATGTTTACTTTGTACATGTTCCTGTAAATCTTTCCTAGTTCCAAAACTGTTGATTCAATGAGAAGTTAATCTGATAAACAACCAGTGAAGATAATGATAATGGCAATGGCAATGATAATGATAATGATAATGGCAATGATAATGATAATGGTAATGATAATAATGATGACAATAGGATCTTTATTGAATCATTTTTCACAACAGACATGTTGGCTTACAATTTTCAAATCTGAATCAGCATAGGAATGACTGTTTGTTCTTTGTTTATTGTTCCGTGTTTGTGTAACCCTGCGAGAAGAACTGTTGTTGGTTGTGACTAACGTTTCGACGAGGTAAAATGTAGTTGTGGTCGGTTCCTTCATATGTCAGATTTTTTTACTTGGGACAAGATCATTAAGGCAATGGGTGTTAGTTATAACCTTGCCCCATAGCTGCCTATCTCCAGTCCTACCCATCCATTACCACTGGTAACTTCCAGTTTGAACGCAGTATTTATATGTAATCGTGCAGGTTTATGCTCGACGTTGGAAAATATCAGGACGAGTTTGGTCGAGCCATGGTTTGAATTTGAGCAGAATCGAGCATAAACCTGAAAACAAAAATCTCTTGACTTGAAAAGCTTCATTCATGCGTGAACGCACGCACGCTAGAGTTTCCCGCGTTGGGAGACTGCACTCCTTCAAATGGTTTTGGTGGAAATTTTGTATAATGAATGTGTCTGCCGCTTCGTTTTCTCCCCTTTTGATATTCTTTGAAGTAATACAATGATTTCACGGTGATGAAAATTATATTTTTGTTGCTGACTTTCAAGAAAGAATCCAAACTGTCTGTGATTTTGTCTGAAATCATGACACTGTCGCGATTTCGTGAAAAATCACGACAGTAGTCTGGCCTTTGTCGTTGATTGGCTGAAATCATTTTCAGGGATAATAAGCTTAGTAAGCAGTGAAATGTTTAACGTTATTGATTCTTTTGTCCAGATCCAGTGTATGCACTTGGTGAGCCCAGACCAGATGCTGATCGCTGTGCGAGGAAATACCAACATGATCAATGTCTACTTGGTGGACGGCAAGTACAAGTGTTTGCACTCACTTCCTTTCGGCGAGAACACACAAATCACCTCCATGACGTCAAACTCCGAGTATTTGTTTGTCGGCTTAAACGAAGGCGTGGTGCGCTGTATTCAGAAGAAGCAACTGAAGAAAGCCGAGAAAAAGCGAAATGATCACCAGATTGTGGTGGGGCGGTATCGCATACTGGCCCTTGCTGTGGTAGGATTCTCACACACCCCTTCACCGATAATTTATATATTCATTTGTTATTATAATAATTATACGTGAGTGTCTATTAAGCTGAAAGCTAGTTTAAAAGATACCTGTAATAAATAAATAAATGTGAAAACAAGACAGTTACAAAATAAAAGAAACTATTATCAAAGTAATCTTAGCTCTTTTCCTGCCGTGTGTTTTCAAACATCACAGTAATAAAATTCTGAAATTTTTCAACTGTTATGTTTTAAGAAACCGTGAACACCTAGCCCTTCTACTCTACAAAGCAATCAAAATGAGTAGTCACAGTGTTGTATTTGGATAGCTTGTTCAAGAGTTGGGATATTCTTGGGTTCTACATAGTAGGGCTTCAAGAAGACAAGGGTTAAGACGTTGATTAATAACAAGTAAAGGGACAACACTACAAAGATTTCAGCTGACGCTTTGTAGATCTTTTGAAACTTTCAATGCTAACAGATTTTCTGATGTTCAGGGGCAGAACATTGTGATATTTTGCGACATTGTGTCTAAAACTTCGTTGCTATATTTTACCGGCTTATCCAACGGGAGACGGAGGAGATCTCGATGTCACACGACACAATACAGTACAATACAATACAATACAATATAATACAATACAATACAATACAAAATAACACAACACCGTACGATACAATGCGTTACAATACAATACGATACATTAAAATACAATAATTTCTTAGTTTATCCAATAGGATTGTTCAGATCTAATTTACAAGGTAAAAGTCTGCCTCATCTATCTACTTTACAACTTTGATAAAATGCTACCTAATTTAAAACTTTAATAAAATGCAATCATGAATAACATTAGTTAACACTAATAATAGATTGCTACTAGCAATCACGTGCTCGATGTGCTGAGGTCATTTTTAACATTTCTCTTGAACTTTTGGATATTTCTGGATTCCTTAGATTTCTGGTATGATAGAAAAAGGAGCGCTGTGCGGTCGAGGTGCGGCAGAAATTTAGGTTAAGATGGTTATTGTTTCTTGTCCTGTAACTACTGTGCGCTTCACAGCGAGTATATTGGTGTTACTAATATACTACTATTCTGTAGTTCAGTCTTTTTGCTGCTCTATTTTACTTTTTTTGGCCGTGTACTGTTGTTTGGTATTTCGAATCGCTAATAAAAGCCCCCCCCCCCCCTTCCCACAGATTCAGGACAAGCTGTGGGTGGCCTCCAGTAAGTACATCTTCTCCTATTTCACCGAAACTGGAGAGATGGAGCAGTTCGATATGGAAGCGCTGTGGTACGGCGGCGTAGACGGCTTCGAAGATAATCCCCAGACACAAGTGTCGCAACTCATCATCGGTTTTGATGCGCATAGTGTGTGGAGCACCTGCCGCACGACGCTGACCAAATGGAACAGGGACTCGAGACAGAAGATGATGAGCGTAGACTGTGCCCCCATCATCCGATCACTTGGTAACCAGTGCCCTGGATTGTCGGGTGCTGATTGGGAGGCTGTGATCACGTGTGTTTTGCCTACGCCTGACACAGTCTGGGTAGGAACCGGAAGTGGCCACATATTGATCTTCAGTTCAGACGCACCACGCATGCTCACATGGTTTTATCCGTATAAGGAAGTGCGTACACTGTCGATGTGTATTGGGCCAGGCCCCTGCAAATCCGAGCAGTGCATTGTCATCAGTACAGGAAAAGAGATCCGCTCAGATGGCCTCGGCGCATGCGGCAGTGTGGTATGCCCACTGACCAGCGATAGAGTTACAGAAATTGCTGATGAGGCTCCCATATTACGAAAGGCAAGCGAGGAGAGCAGGACAAATCAGAAACAAAAACATTCAAGCACTTCCTCCAGGTACAAGTTCTATGTCCCACAGGAAACGTCAGTAACGGACAACGAAAGTTCTTCTGCTGAACTAAGACAGCAGTACAAGTGCGCCATGTTGGTTTGGGAGGTCGTGTCCGCAACTGTTTTTGCGAGAATAGAAAGCAAAAGCGGAAGGGAGAAATGGACACTGTCCGACTAAACCTGTTCAATTACTCTTCGGAATGTTGTCAATCGAACGTGCTAAGCGGTTTAACGTTGCCTGAAAGGAGTCGCCCTCAACTCCGAGAACGAAATGTTTCATTGGATTAAAAGACAATATGAGTAACCCAAACCGTAACTCTACAACTTACCATCCGTAAACAAACGTACAATAAGAATGTATATTGTTAAGAAGTGTGAGTTATTGTTACTGTTATTGTTCAATAGGCAATGGAATATTTCGTTCTAAGAGAAGAACTTTACTGCCTTACAGATGTAGTAGCCACGCGACTTTAAACGGCAAATATGTGTTCTATTTGCTTGAAAACTCCGGTAGTTTCACGAAGATAAAGAAACGTTTTAAGTTTTGATTTGATAAAATTAAGAGTAGTTTTATGTTTTTATCAAACACTTGTTTTAGATAACCTAATTAAAATTACATTTTTTATTATTAGTATTTAGAAATATAAGGTGAAATTTTGTATTTTTTATTGGTAAAACAAGCCTTTTTTTATATGCAAATCCAGACCCTTCTTTTACTTGGGAAATACTCGGTACGTGCAAAATGGAAAACAAGGTGTACTCAAGAAGCCCTCCTAGGGTCGTTTTACATGGACCCAGGTTGGCTGCCAGGTCAGGACGCCAGCCCGGGTCAGACTTTCTCCAGTCAAATGCTTGTGGCTTGTTACATGAACCCGCCGAGTAGACTGTAAGCCACTCAATTTCAATTTTTGATATGCAAATTGTCAGCTTTTATCATATTTTGTAAAGGGCTGAGAACTTGACTGTATTAGCACTATATAAATTATATTATTTTTATTAACAGTTACAGACATTTGACTGGAGAAGGGTTGACCCGGCCTGGCGTCCTGACCCGGGTTGGAAACTAACCCAGGTTCATGTAAACGGCTCCCTAGTTGGTCGACACCAGCCATTCTTGAACAAACAAGTCTCCGCCTTCCATTTGACTCTATACCCTTATATAATAATACTTTTAATGAATCACCACATATTAAACTTGTATGTAGTTAAGCTATAAATTGCATCTGCTAGTCAGAACCTGAAGATGATCAATTTATCGAAAACAATTTTATATTCAAAATGTTGTAGCTAGTTTGTCTTGTAATTATACGTATCAGTTTTAACAATTTAGGCGGGTGAAGAGAAATCAACTGTTATTATATTATGTGTACAACAAATGCTGTACACACTAGAGAGCGTAATTGAATGTATGATTTAAGTTTCGATTTTTAAAAGCTAAGCGTAGTATTATACTATTAGAATAACTTATAACCTATTTTTACGGCTTTGCAAGAATGACTTAGACTTCGTTTGTCTCATTAGTTTTAATGGAGTGTTGTGCATTTTAAAGATGGTCGCTCATGCAATGGGCAGAAAGAGAAAACCTGAAAAGGTTTTTTTCAACTTAAGCTAGAGTTACAAGGTTTCACTTAAAGGCTGTTAACGTTTAACTGCTGCATTTTACCAAAGAAAATAAGCGTTACAGGTGAACTTGTAAAATCTACCTAACATAAAAATGGATAAAATCGTAGAGAAGATTGTGTCTTGTGTGCATTACTGGATGCGATCAGAAATAGGGCCCACTACAGGCGACTTCACCTCTAATTATATTTCCTGGATGTTCGCATGACTTAGCTACAGTTAAAGCACACGACTCCAGCATTATTTTAATCTCCTCCATATTCAAACAGGATTGAAAACTTTCCCAGGTAAACCTAACGTACTTAGCGGTGTCAAAATTGCGGCCATTTTGAAATTCCTCTCGGGTTTTTAAAAAGTCGAAGTAGATTGAACACTGAGTCGTTCTCTTTGGACGTGTTTAGCTAGAATTGTAAATGGTTAACATGCAACGAGTAAAATTACCATAATTTCTATTTTGCAGTTTTATAATTCGATTTTTCAGCAGCAAACGATGAAAGAACAGCGCTTGTAACTAGTGTCGCGACGCATTCTGGGATAGCGCTTTTAAAGTTTAAAGTGGCTTGAAACATTTTTTGAGAAATTTTTCACAAGAAAACGGTTTAACTTTTATATGTATTATTACTGCCTTTTTGGTAGCAACATGACTAGCCAATAATTGCACATTTCCTCATTTTATTTTTGATTTGTGGAGTCATGAAATTATACTGTGGTAACGTAGCACAAGTTCTTATCGACCACCTTAAAATCAGAAAAACCTACTTTCCGTGGTATTTTAACGGCGAATTTTTTTCAAATTTTCAAAAATTGTTTTGAACACTAAAACTATCAAACAGCCAATTTTTAAAAAAATCTGTAAGAATGTTTCAGAGAAATTTCAAATTATGCGAGAAACTTCCGTCCGTTCTTTACCACCGTCGACTTTCAGAGATATTTTTGATAATTTTTTTTTAATTGTAAAGTTTTACTTTTATTGTTGTTCCACAGCTGAAAAACGTGAAGTAATAATTTGCTTATCCAACTAGTACAGCAAAAACAAGGCGCTCTTAAATTAAGAAAGGCAACAAGAAGCGAATTATCTATTCTCTCTTCTTTTCTCTTCCATTTTATTTGTTTATTGTAGTTAAATAGTCACGAGATGGCCATCATAATTACATAACTCTTTAGTGTTCAACTGTTATGTATGTGATAAAAATATAGCAAATAAAGCGATTACTAAGTGAAATAGAAAACAAAATAAAATGCGCAGTTGAGTTTCAGCTACCCAAACAAATTTAAATGCGCCAAGTCCTCAAATGTCTTCAGAACCAGCCGCTGTCCCCCCTCTATTACCCATGTTACAAAACCACTGGAGACCATCTCGGATCATTTGGGACAAGTGAGTTCTGTAAGTGACATTGCCATATCTTCGTTTGCCTCCTGTAGAGTTTCTGGGGCTAATACTGTGAATATCGTCCGTTAGTTCATTGGTTTGGCTGTGTTGATTGGATAGTTCCACAACGACTGGATCGTTGCTATGGCAACCTTGATGATTTTCCGCGTTGCTGTAGGTTTGGGTTTGTTCGTCGGAAATCTGGATACGGACGGAACCGTTGCTATGACTACCGCGACGTTTTCTGATTGGTTCGTTGTGTTGTGATTGTTGACTGGAGATGTCAACGCGATGTTCACTCCTACCTTAAGGAGAAAAAACACATACAAAGCAAATTTACTTGGACGGTAATTGCACTAACCAAAGAAAATTCCTTTGTTTGCAAAGTATATAGACATCACAGGGAATACAGCAATGTCTTTGTTAACTAATCAGGGTATCTATATGATCTGAAGAAATGATCAACCCTAGAAGCATCGAAGAAAAAAAGTTACACGAGCACTCGAGGGGGTCACCCCCCCCCCCGTTCTACTTTCGACACAATTCATCCGATTGACATGATATTTAGTACATGCAATAAATTTCATTTGTTTTTTCAATTAAGCAAAACCACGTGGTGTCTTATTGGTTTCCATGACAACCAGAGTTACCTAAATGACGCCAAAAGTGGCCGCCTTCTTGGATTATCAAGTTTTCTGATTTTATTCAAATTTGAATTATAGTACTTCAAAATAACAAGAAAACAACATTTAGCAATTGAAATCTACAAAATAGTTCAAATCCATTGTAAAGTTGTCGGTATTTAGTCAGTTTTAGCGAAAAGTTGAAATTTTGCAATCAACTCACAAATTGTGACTTATATTATGATGACATCATTAGTTGTGAGTCACCTAATTAGTGTCAAAAGACGTGATAACGAACAAAGAACAGTTGTACGAATGCTTTTGACAATTGGTCAAGCGTCAAATATTTAAAGCCAAAGAATTCGAGGAAGGGGTCAATTTGATCCCCCCCCCCCAAGAGGCTTCTGTGGTTAGTTACCGGCTACATGTAAAGTAAAGGTAAATTGGTGCATTTATAGAGTGTCTTTCCCGTATGAATATGCTCAAAGGCGCTTTACAGTGATAAGTTTACCCCAAGTGGACCAGAAGCATATATGTCAAGAAAATCATATCGTCATGGTAACCATTTGGGTATTAGAACTTGGTAACCTCTACTTAAGGTTGCATTCAGGTACGGTTTTGGTAGGGTCGAGAGGGTGGGGGGAAGAGGGTATAGAGCGTGGGGGAAGGAGGGTAGAGAACGGTTGGGGAGGAGGGTAGAAATGGTAATAATGATAGTTAAGGGAAGATTGTCCTACTACAACAATGGGAATAGATTTTCTGAGGGTCCGCCTGTCTGTTTATACCAATTATATTACCTACTTTAACTACGCAAGTATAAAAACTTCAACCACATAAAAGCTAGCTTGTAAGAAGCGGCTTGTTTGTTACAAAAATTTACAGCCGGAATTTAAATCGTTTCGAAGTAGGAAACCTGAAAACCGGGAAAATGCCCATTGGATTCCTTCAGGTATCAATACACCACTGACATATATATCATTCATTGTGTCCATCGTGCTGATTATAACATGACGTCAAATAACACAAACTCTAAAGGAAAATGGGGCTTTTTCAGAGCAAGGAATCAGAACAAAAATGATATGCGATGTTTTACTTATGCCCCAAGGTTAGATAACGAAGGATCGCTCAGTGATATAATATTAGGCCAGGCCCGTATAGGCGTCCTGAGGAGACAAAAAAAAGTCCGCCTTATGGGATCGTACATAATTTGAAATGATTCAGAATAATGTGGTGATGGTAGGATTGACAATTTCAATGCATTTCCAGCAATTCGAGGATTCCCAGAGGAGAATGTCCTCAAACCCCCCTAAAATCACTTGCATGGTCTATTTGGTCTCAGGCTTGTATTAATAAGCCATTATTAAACCACTATTAATCAAAAATTTCTTAATTACAAGTGTAAAGGAGTAAATCACAATTAAGCTCTCAGGTGCACTCTCTAGGGCGTTTAGCTATCGATATCTTCTCAGTGAGTTCTGCCAATTCATGCTAAGTATCTGTATCCAGGCACCGATGTTGAAACAGGATTTAGATTAAATTTGACTGTAGGAGAAGATGAATGCATTTAAGTACAGGAGGGGGGGGGCCGTCTTCTTTCATTCCTTGTATTGTCTTCCTGATATTTCTGTTGTATATATATGTATATCCCACTTTTTGTTGGTTTCCTCTATTTTTAGTATTTTTTCTCGTTTCCCTCGTTTCGCTTGGTTCTGCATGTCGGCTCTTGTTTAAATTCTCGTCTTAGTCATGTCGTCCTATTTTGTTTCTACCGTATGCCGCTAGTTTCGTCGTCTTGCAATGGACAAAAAATTGTCGGAATTTAAATATGTTTGCCAGTGCAGCGAATACGATGCAAATACATGTACCAACCTTCAGTTCTCTTCTGTAGCCCTTGAGTCTGCTGTCCTCCCTCTGTCTGGCATTCTTCATTACTTGTTTCAAATAAACCCGTCCTGCCCCAAGATTTATTTGCCTCTTTCAGTTGGACATTTTCCTCTTGTATTTTCAGGAGCTTTTCTTGAAGTTCTTTCACAGCACATTCACTCTCATAGCTTACCTTCTCACTTAACACTCTTTGCCTTCGTAGATGTTCCTTAAGGTATTCTCTTTTATTCGAAAAGTCTTTCTCCATTTCTTCGTTTCGGTTATATTCTTTTTCCAAACGTTGCTCTAATTCCAATACCGTGTCTTCTAGTTCTAATGACCTCTCTTGCTCTGCCCGGAGTTTTGCATGAAGAGCTTTCATTACTTGGTCTTTGACAACATCTGTAGCAAGAAACTGCTTCTTGCTTCTCTCATTAGAATAAAATACTTCATCATCTTGATTCGATGTACCAGAACTTGACTCTTGTTCAAAGTTTATAGCCACTTGACTCGCCTGTCGATGAGATGTCAATTTCTGGGTCTGGTTTTGCGTTGTTTTTCGTTCCAGGATACCCTTCCCACTGGAACAGAATGCTGACAAAATCTCTTGTTTCTCAACACCCTCGCTTTGTTGTTGCGATGCTGAAGGCTCAAGTTTGTGTGATACTGTATTATTATCATCATCCAGCCCACTGCGTGTCAGAATTTCCGTTACGTATTCCGTTAACGCGTCTCTACACTTGTTACTCTCCCTCAGTTGTTTCTCCAAAAAGGTGACTTGCTCCTTATACTCGATCAGCTCGTCTTCAGTCTCTGCTATCTGTACCTGAACTGCAGCTATACTTGCCTCTGCAGTTTTCCTAATGTTTCTCTCGTTCTTCAGCAAAATACGTAACTCGTCGTTGCTTGATTGCACCACGGAGATTTCTGTTTTAGAATCTCGAATTACTTGGTGCATGTCTTCGAAGAACTGGAAAACATCTGTTCTGGGTACATCGGAAACTCTTCTCCTCGGAATGATCTCCATTAAAGACAAACCCAGTTTCCATTCAGCGTATGCGCTATAATCAAACAACGACTGAAATGATTATTCACACAGTATTTGATGCGCTCAATATTATTATGACATCATCAAAAATAGAATCTCCATTTTTCATAGTCTGCAGGGATTGTTTCTTAAATAACGGTAAGGAAAATGTTGTCCTATGTATTCGCTTTGATTCGGTAACTATTTCAGCTAGTTCGATTAAAACTGAACAAAATAGTTGAGCGTTCTTCGTCATCAATGGTGCGCGCAACACAATGCCCAAGGACAACTGCCGTTACATTTGTGATTGCGCGTGCGCGTGCGCGTGATTCAAATATTTTATTCTGGAATTGCATCAATGGCTCAAAGACCCAAATTACACGCTGTAACTTTTTCAGTCGTGAAGATTGTTTTGAACGGCAAGCAACATTCGGTAATAAATAATCTTTTCTCTCTAAAATGCAAATCTACTATTAACAGTTCTCGATGTTCTTTACAGAATAAATAATGCCGTGCAAAAATCAAGCTACAAGCGGCTAAAATTAAAAAAAAGAAATAAATAA
>JAOBRH011230152.1:0-12608 GCA_027575125.1 Umimayanthus parasiticus | reverse complement strand
TTATTTTAAAGTAACATAAAAGTTTATTTCCTGTTTTATTTCTATGTTTTGGCAAATACTAAAACAATTATTCCCCTTAGTGTTGGTGCCTAGTGAAAAATGTTCACCTCATCACTTCGCGGCTCGGTAGAATTTCTTTCACTATTCACCTCCACTTAGGGAATAATTGTTAACTATCATCACTATTAGTAATAATTTCTATTATTGACATTACTGTTAGAAGTAGAAGTACAGTGGAAAGCCTGGTTCACACTAGCGACATAACAACATAACAACATGGACATAATGACATAAAGAAAAGATCAGTTTGTTCCTTATGCCGTTATGTTTATGTCATTACATTCCTGTTATGGGCCATTATGTTGTGCTGTTCACACTGGTGACAAAAAACATCGATACATGGTGATTTTTGCATTTTCATGACCTTACCGTTATGTCGTTATATCGCTAATGTGCACCAGGCTTAACAGTAGCAGTTACTGTATTCTGTAGTTATAACAGTACTACTGAATAGCATCTGTACATCTTGAAAGACAAAGGTGTAACATCGGAATCAAATTGTTGTGGTCTGTGAAATGTGGCGGCTCACATGGTACAAATACATGATTGTACTGTATACATGTACTAGATGAGGGTTTTGCAATCGACCATGAATGGTGAGCCAGTTGACCCTGGCCAATTGAGAGTCCCTGTAGTCAACCTACCATGGCAAAACATGACTGTCACCAATCATAATTAAACTAAAAAACGACAAAATATCCCCAGTCAAGCATGGATTTGGCCACTGGAGCCTGCCTATGGCTGACTGCTTGGGTTTTGACTGGACCTTGGCTAAGGTTTTGATTGGACCATACAGAGATCTTTCCAAAAGCTACCTTCATTGGTTAAAATCTAAATTTTGATGTTTTAGTCCACTCCACACTGTATGGCAACCTTAGTTACCATTAATGAAGTCCCCCAAATCCAACAAATGGGTCCCCAGGGTGTCCAATGGAACCACGGGTAGCCAAAGCTAAAAGTGAGTGTATGGTTATTGAGCTCATGACCAGCTGCAAATATAAGACTTTATATGGGAAATTATAGCAGTCGCGACGACATGGGCCACAAATTGGAGTTTGAAGCCGTTCTATGCCATTTGGGGGTGAATTGTCTTTATCAAGGTGTTTCTGATCAAAATTTCAGTCTGGTGATTGTTCTTAGCTTGTTCTTAATTTTTGGGCAAATCTCAGCCTGGGTGTTCTTATAAAGTTTGTTCTTATTAAAAAAAAAAAGCGTGTAAATGATTGAAAGGTAGGCCGGTTTGATGCAAGAGCCAGTTCACATCACCTTCAAGAATCAGCCATAAATTCTGAACCAAAACTCCAAACGCCGCTAAATCCCACCAATGCAACGATCGATAGTCACCCTATCCATTTATTGACCAAACTAGTCTGTAACCTGTTATCCTTTGGACTAAAAGCATGATTTCAGCGATGACTTCATCTCTTCTCATAGAGAAACGATGCTTGGCTCGAGGTTGCTGATCACCAACAGTTTTCAAATGTGAATTTGGTCGGTTGGGTCTCCCCATGGGTAAATTTTTTACTGGTTTACCCCAGGTCATTCAAGTATTAACGGTTTTTTAAAAAAAATAAAGGTCAGTAACCATACACTCACTTTTAGCTTTGGCTACCTATGATGGACCATCAAACTTCTGATCCTTAACCAACATTGTATCACTAATTACTAAACTACATGTATCATTCATTTAATATTATAGAACTACAGATAAATAATACAAAAAATATTTCAAACCTGCTGCTAGTTTTTGGTGTTGAACCCATAGGAGGGAAATCCTCTACATCATCAAGGTTTGGTTTTGGTTGTGTGGTCTGGGGGGTCATTCTTCCATAGTCAGGGTTTTTATATTTTGGAGATTTTCTTGATAGCTGAGGAGAGGGTACGAGACATTGACTGTCATTTCCAAAATGTTTGTCTCGTTTGTTTCGACTAACATGTGCACTTGTACATGCATGTGATGGCGGAGTTCTCAACTGTTGAGGAAACAGCACTGCTCTTGGTGACTTGTCACCAGAGAGACTTGCACATTTATCAGGTTTCTTTCGAGGTGCACATTTTAGTTTTGGCGAAGGGGCAATCTGTCTGGAAGCTAAATGATGAGCTGTTTTTTCTCTGATGTAGTTCAGAAGGAAAGGGACAAATTCTGCAAGATTGTGGCTCTTTAAGGCAGATCCAAGTTCTCCCTGTAGCTCCCTCTATAAAATCAGGGCATAAATAGTAACAAAAGGTTAGTTCTCCACTGTGCATGTCACTTTTCAATAAACAAACATGTACATGTAATACTGTACTAATAATACAGTTAACTCTCAATGACTTGAACAGTTAAAATAACTCAAACCACCAGCTTACTCAAGCTAAATTTGATTTCCCTTCAAGTCATCTCCTTCCTAATTTCACTCTTGATAACATGAACCCTCAAAATCCGAATCAACTCATGTTAATGTCTCCTTTGACAGTTCTGTACTGCGCTGTAACTTGAATTCTACTATTTCTACACTATTGCCATTTGTACTTGTAGCTGCTGTACAGAATTCACAAAATTTAACAGATACAATCGTGAGTGTTGTCAGTTTAGTTTTTTCTTAATAGAAGGAAATATTAAAGTCTTATGTGCTAAGGAGATTACACAATTTGAGCCATTTGCACTTGGCAACATTGTTTGATCAGCTTCCAGTTCAAATTTCTACATGGGAAAATTGCTACAAATGACTTTCTCAATAAAATAGGAGCTTCATTGAGCACAATGTGTACATTTTGCAATGAATACAATTTGTAGCAACACTTGAGCATGTCTTTTGGTAATGTACATTTTATGCAGTCTTTTAGGCAAAATAACACGGAATGGTTTACAAAGAACTTAAAACAATCACCAAATCTACATCTCTAATACTTAGTACATGTCTCAGACTAATTCCCAGCTCTACAATATTAATAAGTCACACCTTCCTCATTACAAGAAGACTCATCTATATAATAATTATTAAGTAGAATTAAAGACATACCAAAACAATCAGCCTTTGAGTGATTTCTTTTTAAAACAAGAGAACTACATGTAGAACTAGAGCAAAACAGTGCTCTTCATTTAAATGAGCTGAAAAAATTTCATGAGAAATGGAGAGATTTAAAATTTGCAGAACCAAGACCTCGACAATTTAAGAAGGAACATCTTTGTATGCAAAACTGAAACAACACTGAGCTGTTTTCTGTCTTATTTCTCTTTGTCAACTTTTCACACTTGTTTTGAACTACATACATCTTGTAATACTTACTGTAAACTACTGTAAAAAGTTTAAAGATTAAATAAAAAATAAAACAAAAACATAATTTAAAAGAACATTGTTTGATTGTGTTTTCCTGTGAAAAGAGGATATTTTTAAAGCTAAACAACTGAGGTTAAACATTCACCTCATTGACATCGCCTATTATGTAGACTTTCAAGAGGTTAATAATTTTGTCACACTGTTTTTTAGCTTTTTTTCTATAAGTATATGGGTATCTTTTTCCTTTCTTTTTTTTTGTTTCTTGTTTTTTCTATGCTTTTTACTGTCCTGTGAATTGCTGACCATATACTACACAGATGTACACATGTGCATGTACTGTCTAGGCCTCTCACTGAGAAAAATAGTTCACATGCAACATACATGTAGGAGTGTGATGTGCTTATGGATGCATCCAATGCTTCTTAGTGCCAGATTTTGATAGTAACAATGTTTTACATGTACATGTATACAACTATTTCAAAAAAGGTTAACTTGGTGCAATAGTAAATACCATGACCGAAATGAATTGTGCACCTTCAAAAAGTTCCAATATAATCAAGCTTTTACATTAATATGAAACTTAAATTCCAGTTGAATCAGGTAATTAATTGTCATTTACATCTAATTTATGTATTGATTTTTCTGCAAACTGCTTCTGTTCTAAATTCATTTAATTTAATTACATCCCACAGTTCATTGCGGTCATGGTATTTACTATAAGCCAGTTTCACAATCATGCACAGAACGTACAAGCCGTTGTTTTGGCGGGCCACACGTCCTGTAAACTCGATGGATTGTATGATTGAGAGGAGATACTGCTTAAAACGTATTATAATTGATATATTTATATTATATTTCAAAAAATATTTCCACTCATTCTTACAATCCGCCGTGTTTATGGAACATGTGGCCTGCCAAAACGACTTGCACGTTCTGCGCATGATTGTGAAACTGGCTTATTGCTGCAGGTCAATCTCTTTTGAATTAGGTGTATGTATAGTAAGCACAGGAACTTCCAGCTGAGGCCCCATTAAAAAGAAAGTAATACTGCTCAAAAAATGTAATGTGGATGGCCAGGTTTTTCATGTTATTATTGCTCAGTAAATTTTTGTTAAGAGCCTTATGAAACTAAAATATTGGATGATGCAAATTGAGGTCCTCCCGTGCAAAATGAGACATAATAATCTGTTACACGTATTAATTTCAATTAATGCAAGCACAGTCTGACAGACCTCTTAATGAGATAATAATAATAGTTTATTTCAAGCCTTTAGTACATAGTTGTTTTAAAACTAAATTACAGGCCAGTGCATACATACATGTAAATGTAAATGTGATCACCTTGGCACTCGCTTGGTGGTGTGATAAACACAAAGTTTTTAAAATTCAGTTTAAAATTTGTGCATATGTCTGAGAAAGCAAATTGAGAAACACTGATAGGATAAAGTCTTACTTACAATTATGTTTCCTCGTAACAAATTGTTTTGTTCAATTTGGTAATGCAGACAGAAACCGACAGCGAGGCAACCTTACCGGCACGTGTTTTATCTGAGATTAAAGAAATTGTCTCGCATATGAAACACTTTTCAAAAGCATGCTACAATCAACTACAATCAGACATCTTTCTCCCATTTATGGGCCTGCATAATCAATGTAAATAGTACATCATTTTTTGCTAATTTTTTCTAGATCCATTCCCTTGTGGAGGCTAAAAGTCATCATTCTGTCAAATTTAGCTAATTAATTCAACACAAACATTGCATTTAATAACCCCCATGATGGAATGGATCTTGCAAAAATTTGCATTAGCAAGATGGCGTATTCTTGACCATGCATGTTCTGGCCACTCCCATGGGTGAAAGGTTGCTATAGCAAGTGCATTCTGGTGTTATTGGCATTTCATACAGCTCTTCACTTTCCTCTCAATCTCCTGGTCCATTCCTGGCCACCACGCACACCTGCTGAACTCTATCTCCACTTCAAAACCTTTAACTTTCTTTGCTCCATTGATGTGGAACATTGGATACATATAAACATCATCATTATTGGCCAATTCAGTTACTGAATGTATTGCATTTTGGCCTTGTTTATGGCCAAAGACTAAACTCCATCCCAGGCTGTGTGTGTGAGGTTGGCACAGTCGGTAAGATCTCTGACTGCCAACTAGAAGGTCCCAGGTTCAATCCCCAGCCTGGTCAAGGGTTGAACTTTGGGCAACCTTCTTTTGCCACACTGTCTGTGGACAGGGACATTAAGCCGTTGGTCTAGTCTCTCAACGTTCTATCGTGGGACTTAAAAGTCATTGCACTTATCGATAAGAGTAGGCTAATGCCGGTGTTGTGGTCTTTCACCTCCTCTCCCCTATAAAGGGCAGCCATAAATCTTTGGTTTCAAAGGGTAGGCTGTACATGTAAATAATTAGATTAGCCTTTCTCTTCATTTGCTTATAGCCATTTCCCGTTTGTTTGACATTCTATTACAGTGTTATGTGTCCCATTTTGGTCACATTTGAAGCATTTAGAGTCACAGAATTTCCCACCATGGCACATACAATCTTGACTCCTGCTGTTTGGGTATCTCCCATTTTGAACTCTGTGAATTGGTTCTTTGGTTTTCACTTTCAATTTGACCACGTGCTTGGTCACAGATATGATTGCCATTGAATTTTGTAGTCTCAAGCACCACAAACCAATCGATTGCTGTAGCATTATATATTCTCCATGGTCTCACCAAAATTACAGTGTTCTGTAAAATTTCACAGAACACTGTAGCCCTGCCACCACTCCTTCATCATCTTTTTGAATGCAACTGTGGAACTTGATTCATTTGACAATTATACTCAGTTTCAGTGAATAGTGCTTGGTAAGATCATTTAATATATGACTTCCAGGTTTTTATCAGCTGGCATGTTGGGTTGAAGAAAATCCCTGATCAGTCTGTGGGTTTTACTTACATAAATGCTTAGTAAAATTGCTTGTTGCTTCTTTGACTTTGTGTCTTTCATGTTGTTTGCTAGGAAATATTTTATTGCTCCAATCTTTCCCCATACTGGGTCCATGTCTCACCCAAATTATTCTGTTAAATCGGCTACAGTTCTGTACAGGCTGTATGTAGCTGTTGTAGTTCAAGAGTGTCCTTTGGTACCATCTAACAGATTTGTACCAGTTCAAATCATTAACCGTGTCTGGCCTAAAACTTTAGAAATTGCTCAAAATTCCCTACTACCCAGGCACAGAAATTGCCAATTGGTCACATCCGTATACAGCTGTTTCAAAGAAGGTTGTCATAGTCAATGATCAAAACTGGAACTGAAAGGAACTTTGGGTACAGTCATAATGAGTGATAATGCGCCCATGAAGGTTGTTACTGTATGGCCGTGACATTATAATGAACCAGCACTCTATATTTTGCAATTTTAATGCTATTACAGTAATAAGTTATTCGTGCTGCTTGAACCCCACAGTTCCTTTCGGTTCCAGTATCGACTATTTACAATATTAAAACAACTTTTTTTTTAAATTAGATATTTGTATAATGCCCGGGTAAAGCCTGGGCGGATATTGAAGTTTCGATTCGACTCGGTAAATTGTTTCTGTAACTATTCCAACCAAAGGCGTACATTGTAGGCATATAGTTATAGGCATAGGGTACACAGTAGACTAGTCGTGTAGTCTGTAGACTAGAGGAGTACAAACGGTAGAGCATAGCCATACCGCATAGGCATAGATTGATAGAACTAAAGCTTAACCAACCATGCAGTCCAGTAGTTCTGGGGAACTAAATTTTCTGAACTGTTTTAGGGTTGGGGATATTATATGACTCACCCTATTTCTCATAGAACAGAGCACCTTTTTAAATTCGTCCACAGAAACCCCTCCATCCAATAACAGCGACAAACTGGCCGCCATTTTGAATACAGCGCCTCTAACGTCCAAGAGCCCACGTTATGCCTGTCTGGCGGTTGCAAAGGCAAGTTTATCTGTGGCGCGAAAAGTTCACCAATCACATTTCTTTGTATGACCAAGCGTCTTGACAGCATTTTGCATCGAGCCTTTACGTGGATGTGTATATTTAAAGAATTACAATAATTTGGGCCTTTGTGGTGGAAAACTTTTTTCGACGATGCCGAAACGAAATTTTCCATTTGAGAGCTATTCTCCTCAACCACTAAAGAATCACATTGGAATTGCTCAGATCGACAGAGAACAACATATGCGACAAGTTTACGGTGGGTTCCAACTCGCTCATACTGAATATTAAAGTTAAAGTTTAATATAACCGATGAATCTTTCATTGACTGCATTTGTTCCTTCATTTCACCGCTCTGTAGTCTTTTCTTCGTTTAAAACTAATTGTAAAATATGTTACACGTAAAACAGCCAGAACCCATGACATGTTGGTGAAGGGCGCAGTGAAATGCAAGTCATGGAACGGCGATATCCCAGCACAAGCGATTCAACTTCAAATTCAAGGCGCTTGTGCGATTTGCCGCCGCGCACAGCAAAAGGTCGTCATGGCAGCTTGTTCTTTCTGTGACAAGGAAATCTGTACGTCGTGTTCCCGACAGTGCTTGCAGTGTGGTGACTTTTTCTGTAGTTTTTGTTCAACCATTAAGTGAGTAGACCAGTCTTTCCGTTGTGTGTGTGTGTGTGGGAGGGGGGCTGCTACTGTATGAATGCACTATCTCCATTAAATTAACCTTTTCAGCCCTAATACTGGTAGTGCCATGTATTTCCTGTATTTAGAAGTGCTTTGAACTTCACCTTAAAGAATAAAGACAGTGGACTGGGAGATGTGAAGGGTGCACCTCTACCCCCCCCCCCCCACATGTATGTACAGTGGAACCCTGGTTTAACAATATGCCAAGGGGATGTTAAAATTAAATCTTTAAACCGGGATATTTTAAGAAAATGTCTAAAAATATTGTTATACCGGGATAAAGGTGACGTACACCTTTTTACTGCATGTTATCTGATAAATTTGTACATACACTTAAATTCAATACAAGAAGCCTTCAAAGATATTCAAACTAAAGAAACTATTAAAAGGCAAAGAGGATAAGGCAGATGGAGCACAAACAAGAATACTGATTGAGCATTTCTTGTGGTCGTTATATTGATTTTATCGTTATACCGGGAAAGATTTTGTATTCGGGGAACAAAATCCCCATCATTAAACCAGGAATATTGTTAAACCGAAGATTGTTAAACTGGGGTTCTGCCCCATACATTTTACTATAACTTTTGCCGAGGAAACAAATGTTTATCGTTATATACATGTACCAGGAATATCGTTAAACCGAAGATCGTTAAACCAGGGTTCCACTGTACAGTAATTCCACATTTTAATTACATGTAGTTAAAGAAATTATACAAAAAACAGACAGCAAAAATTGTACAAGTGGACTGATAATGTAGAAAAAATCTATAACCAAATTCAGACTTGCTCTATAAAACAGTTTTGATTATAGCTACTGTACCTTGTTGCTTTTCAGTTGCTCTTGTTATGTTCTGTTGTAAATAGCTATGTACTGCACATATCATAACTTTATTTGCACTAGCATTTCCCATATCCACGTAATGGCTACCACTTTTGCAGATTAAAATTGTTAAAGTAAAAGTAAGATAATTTCAGCGAGTTCGTTGACAAAGTGGCTTGTCTTTACTGTCTTTACCAATTCAATTTTCCAGTTGCACAAGCTTTTTAGCTATGAAGTTTTGAGAAATTGTAACAGGCATTGGTGTGATCAAAGTGAAGTTTTGCAAATTCAGTATAATATTTCAGTTGTTCACATGCTTGTCGGGACACAAACGACTTGTGAATTTGCAAGTTATGACACTTTAGACTGAAAGCAAAATGAGAAATGCTGTCTATGAATTATGTTTCTTGTAATAAATTGTTTTGTTCAGTTTGATGAATCCAGCTAGAAATTGACTACGACATGAACTTGCATCAATGTTGCGTCTGTTTTGTCACATATTTGCATAAAAACCCCAGGATTATTTATTATTCAAAGAAATTGTCTCGCATATGAAACATTTCAAGCATGCTGGGCTGATACTGAGTAAATATAGTATTGTGTCTGCTGAAAGTATGTCTGCTATTAAGAGAAAGTTTTAGTTGTCCCACACAGATTCCAGTCGTCTGACACAACCGGGCAACCATAAAAATCAAGTGCTGATTTCGACTGCACAACCTCCAATATCATTTTTTGCATCACTTGTACTCTCTGCAGCTAACTCTACATTGAAGAATCTGGCCGCAAATTAGGTGTCCGCTTTCACGAACATTTACTTGATGTGAATGACAACCCGTGGCTAGACATTTCAATCTCAATTTGCGGAATCATTTTACACCTAGGAAACAATGAAACTCGAAAAAGGAAAGAACAGAGAGTCATTTTCAAACTCGAGACCTTGGCTCTCAATGGAATCAATGAACGATTTTCATTCGCATAATTTCAAACATATTTTTGACCAATTAGATGCTGCTAATTTCAACCAATGGCAAAACTTTACTTTTTGATCTGCATAAATTAATTACCAACTATTTAAACACTGATTTCCCCACAGTCCCTCAGTCTGCTCCAATGAAAGCCAAATGCTCAAAATGTCAGTTACACACCTTATCCCACAGGTGGAAAACATACCATATCAACCTTTGTTGATCAAACCTGTAGTCGTGAGTTCAGCATACGTCTATGCTATTAGTTCATACACTAAAATAAGTTGGACTATATGTACATGTACTCTTATCAAGTAAAACTAGTATAGTTGTGTTGCAAAACTGCCTATTATTTAAGTGCAGTTAGCTAGCCACAAGGGTTGTCTTTGCAATAGTTCACAATATTACTATCACAGCCAAGCTCATCAAAGTCAGATTTGTTTTACCCATACCCAACCCACTCTTGTGGTTCATCTATCATTTGCAGTCTTTTGTATTTTGTGTGTATTAAGAGTTCATTTCTATATCTGTGATTCAATTGCACAATGGGACAGTTTATTTGTATATCAAAAGTACATACAGTATATCAAATTATTGAATAACTTAATAACTAATTAAAAGGATTATTATTATTTTGTTTGTAAGAATGTTTGTATCGATTGTAATAAAGACTGCCTTGCACCAACCCAGTATTGCTGTTTGTATGCAGGTTTAGATTTTATCAACTTACATGTATGCACAGGTACAGAAGTAAATGTGTATTTAACTAAACCCATGAATAGACAGAGGAGTGGTGGAAGGCAGTCTTTATTACAGAATTTGACAATTATTGTACAAACAATATATCTAACATCTAAATCTATTCATTTCATTTACATAATTATTGTAAATACCACCTCTAAAAACTACAAATATAAAATGTTTCATAAGAGATTAATAAATTATGCAGAATCACCTAAAATAACTACAGACATACATATACATGTACACATGCACATACATACAAACTTGGAACAGCGGACAAAGTCAGTGACTTGCCAGAGCGAAAAGCAGGAAATGATGATGCATGCATAGATTATATACCAAGCTATTGCAAAATATCAAACTAGTTTATCAGGCTATAAGGTACAAAGAGTTAACTTTAGTAAAGAATTAGTAAAGACCATCTTGCAACATACATGTACCCCATCATGAGTTTAGACACACAATAGTCATCATTAGTGATTAACGTCCCCTCCAAACAATCAAGTTTGTATAGATTTTAAGATGGACAGGTAATTTACAGTAGCCACAGTAAAAAATGACCTCAAATGTTGTATCTGTGCTACATGTCTAACCATGTGAACTTTGCACAGTCTTCCTTTCAACGTTACATGTAATTCTATTATTTTCTATCTCCACAGCTATGATGAACCAGAAGAACGATATTTCTGCTTAAGCTGTCACCAATCATGACAAGTCTTGTTGAGAGAAGATATTATTTATTGTTACATTAAAATAATACCATAGCACCTCATCCTTGCTGTCAATTTTTTTGCCCAGCTACAGCAATTTTTTCAAATATCAAAGTTCTCAAGTTTTATGAAAGTTCTAATTATATGGCCTTTGTAAAACATACAGTATAACCCAAAATGCTTCTACTCTTTAATACTTAAATTTTTTTTTTCATGCTTGGACTCTGACAAAGTTATTCAAGAGTACGGTAATTACCATATTGCTGTAGGGCTTTGTTCATACATGTAAAAAGATTAGATTAGATATGTTTCCTATTTCAGGTTAGACAGTTTCTGACAGGCACTGCCTTGTGTGTTTAATGTAAACCTGGCGTAGCTACTACATGTATTTTAGACATTGTCACTGGACGATCAAACTAAATAATGAAATTAAAGGGTTTCGTACCTGTGAAATGCTGGTCTTTAGCAGTTAGTAGACTTACAGTGTAGTAGTAAAAGTAATATATATGTGAATAAAGGTAGCATTTGACAACTGCCACTTGCTTACAGACAAGATTTTAAGAAGAAGAACCGTCATCACATGCCTTTCCTGTATTTTACAGCCAAAGATGTTCACATTGGATGTGGAAATATAATTTAAAGGTCTTCAAAATAATCCATATTTATATTTCTACGATCTTTGTCACAATTAAAAGAGTCTCGGATGTTGGCAATGTGTTGGGCTCCCCAAAGCAGAGCAAGAGCAAGCTTAGGATTGGGGGGAAGGGAATGTAGAAATGGTGTGTGTGTGTGTGTGTGTGTTTGTGTGTAAGTGTGTGTATACGTGTGTGTGTGTGCGTTTGTGATATAATATGGCAGTGCTTTTTTGGAAAGGGCAGAAACTCCAGTGATGAAGGGTGGTAAAGAAGAAGCACAACTTAAAGAATGATTGCTGGGAAGGGTTACAGAAAGGCATACTACTCTAGGATCAGTAAATGGGACATTTAGTAAATTCAACCTCCTTTCCTGCTATTTCAAGTGTGTAGTTGGGCTGCTTAGTTTTGCACAACGTTTTTTTCAAATTTTACCGTCCTATTTCGGTTCTTTGACAAACCTAACAGAGGAAAATGGAAAGCAATCGTTAGCGGCTTGTAATCAGTTCCCTACCGCTCTCTCTGGCACCTCACGAACCACTGCTATAAATCTGTGGACGAGCTGATATTTTTGTGACCAACTGCAGACCTTCCAAGCCAAGTGCCTCGCGCTCATTTCACAGGCTGACACGCCCAACAGTCGTAGTTTGTATAACTCATTCGTTTCTTTTTTTTATTTTGCATGAAAGAGTGTGAATGTGAAAATCTGTAAGTTTTATTTTGAACCAGCACGAAGATTGAAATGATGTAGGGAAGGT
>JAOBRH011227930.1:0-12614 GCA_027575125.1 Umimayanthus parasiticus | reverse complement strand
AATTTGTTGTCTTGGACAGAAATGTTGATATCGAGAAAAGTGACTGAGGTTTCAGAGATTTCCCATGTGAATTTGAGATCCGGATGGAAAGAGTTGACAAAACCGATCTTTAGAGAAGAGCCTGGAAAAATCGTATCCGAACGACGCTGATTCCGTATCCTCACTACCGTAACAAAGAGAGTAGAGACCACACGAAAGAATCATCCAAGAGCGATACAAAATAGACAAACGAACACTCTAGATGGATACCGTACTGAGAGCTTCACTTTTCAGGAAAACCGCTAGTATTGTTATAAAGCTATTTCCAAATACGTTGAATATCTGGAAATGGTAAAACCACGCACAAAGGGAATTATGAGAGCCCTGTATCAAATATTTTCATTGATTTTCCACTTTTATTAGTACTATCAAAAATCCAAACACGGTGTGAATCATTTCAATAACTCACTGTTTTCACAGTTGGTGCCGTTGAACCCTTGAGCACAGGAACAGTTGCGAGAGTTTACTCCATCGATGCAGGTTCCACCGTTTTGGCAAGGATAAGATACACATTCATCAATGTCTGAGTAGCAGAAAGAAACTATTAATTCCGCATTTAGTTTATCAAATAAATGCTTAAATTTGTGACAACATGGACATTTTAAAGCATATTTTGGTAAATTTAGGATCTGTGCATGTGCTTGAAGCGGAGGGCGTTTTATGTTTACCTCCCTCAGTCCCAATAACTTAATAGGTGGTGAAGCTTTCTGAAACATTTTCCACACGTACTTTTCCAAAGACGCCGATATCTGATACTAAAAGTTGGAAACAAACTATGGAATTACGATAAAAATATAGAGCCAGTTGGACCACTGTCTTTGCAAACCATGAACTTGAGACAGTATACATATATTTTACAGTTGTTCCACCATTGTACTTAGCGGCACAAGTACAAACTGACGAATGCAGTCCATCGGTGCTTGTATCTATATTCTGACACGGCTTTGAAAAGCCACTGATCAAACACATCAAAAGCTTAAGTACACACCTGCATTGTTAAGAACCTTGCAGACTCATTTCGAATTTTAGAAAGTCTGTTTTCCTTTTCCACTTACAGTTAGAAGACACATCTAGAGATTACAAGTAGCTCAAGGTTGAGATTTTTGTAGCTATTGATTTCTGAAATATATTCTAGCTAAGCGTTGCAATTTATAAGTCAGTTCTAAAACCAATAGTAATTAATAAGACAGTCTTGATGACCATTCATTTCACAGGAATTTTGAACAGTAGTAAACGGTAACAACTGACGCATGAACTTACTGTTTTCACAGTTGGTGCCGTTGAATCCTGGAACACACGAACAGCTGTGAGAGTTTAGTCCATCGATGCAGGTTCCTCCGTTTTGACAAGGATTTGTTAGTGGGCAATCATCTATATCTGGGTAGTAGAAGAAACTATTAGTTCCAAACTTAGTTCTTGAAACGTATGTGTAATGTGTGGTAATATAAACGTTTCAAAGCAAACTTTGATATATCATGTTTCAGCGAAATATGGATCAGTGTATGTATTTGAAGATGAGGGCGCTTTACGCTTGCTACCCTCGTTTCCGATAATTAGATGGTGGAACTTTCTGAAACACTTTCCAAACGTACTTTTTTCAAAACGCCAATGAGGGATACAAAATATTGGAAAACAATTTCCAATACAAGATAAAATAGTAGAGGCAATTGAACCACCATCTTGGTAAATGACGTTTTTTTCATTGTACCAAGCGGCACAACTAAGACTCAACAAGTGCAGTCCACCGATACTTGTTCCCATAATCTGACACTGGTTTCAAGAGCAATCAACCGCATCAAAAGCATAAATAGATACCTGTTAATAGTCGTTATGTATCTTGAAGATACTTTTCAACTACGAAAGACTGTTTGCCTTTTCACTAACAGTTGAAAGGTACCTCAGGGAAATGCTAGTAGCTCCTAGTTGAGGTTATTGTGACAGTAATTTTCTTGAAACGTAATCTATTTAAGCAATGCGATTTATGAGTCACTTCTAGAAGCAACACCACCTTTACAATAAATATACTCCTTATTTACCATTCATAGCAAGCTAGACGACTGCTTTTGCACGCTTATTTGGAACAGTAAACGTTAACAATGAAAGCCTTTTGAACAAGACTCAATATTTTCAATGAATGTCTAAACCTAAACAAGGATTTATTCATCTCAAATACTCACTGTATTCACAGTTGGTGCCGTTGAATCCTTGAACACAGGAACAGTTGCGAGAGTTTACTCCATCGATGCAGGCTCCTCCGTTTCGACAAGGATTTGTTGCACAATCATCAATGTCTAGGAAGTACGTAGAAAGAAACTATGCAAGTAGATCTAGGTTGAGATTATTGTGACTACAGATTTCTTGAAACATAATCTACCTAAACGTTGCAAGTTATAAATCACTCCTGGAACCAATACCATTAACTATATTAATATCCTTAACAACCTTTCAACGCACGCGGAATTACTGTTTTTGCACGCGAACTTCGAATATTTATAAACGTTTGCACTTAAAGTTTATGAACAAGATATAAATTTTGTCAGTGACTCTCAACTGAGGACTATCATAAACCAAAAGAAGGATTGACTCATCTCAAGAGCTTACTGTTTTCACAGTTGGTGCCGTTGAACCCTTGAACACACGAGCAGTTGTAAGAATTCACTCCAACAGTGCAGTTTCCTCCGTTTAGACAAGTGTTGGAGGAGCATTCATTCTTGTCTGTAAAGTGTAAAGAGACTAATTAGTTTTCATCTATTTACGATTAACATTCCTTGGTCGTAAAAACTAGTAGTATACTCTTCATTTTTTGCGCGCTCTGATTGCCTACTCAAATTGAACTCGGATTATGCTGTGTTTGTAAATACTAAAGCAGCATAAGTGATTTTCGTGCGATCTGATTGGCTACTCGTGCTCGATACTTAACAAATAATCCGAGACAAATATAGGCAGAACATTCATCGAGATGGAAAATATATGTGGAGATGAATATTCTGAAAGCCCTAATTTACCGAGATTGAAGAGAATAAATGTATCAGCATTTATATGCTTGGAGACAACACAACACAAAACGTTCGAGTGAAATAAGCTTTTGTAAGATTTCCTTCTCTGTCACCAACCTGGAAAATCTAAAGTAATGCTCACAGGCACAAAACAGAGGCTCGCTACAGTGTCTGAGCTGTTGGACTCAGGTAGATTAAGACATGGGTCCAGTATGAAAAATTGAATTAAATAGAAATAAATTCCTAAAATTCAGGAATTGTGTTTTCTTGGCCCAAACTCACGAGATAGTCCCACATCATTATTTTTTATCACTTCGCGAAGCCACGTGATATGACGTCACGCTGTCCGTTAATTTGGCGATCTTTTGTACTGCTAATCTTTGTCCGAAAGGTACAAGCTCAAGCCACAGTTTTACAAGCTTTCAGAATAGCCAAAATTGAAGAACAAACGACAACGTTTATGAAAATACTTGGGCCTTGAAAGAATTGTGGCCAGTTATTGAGAAATATTGGTTCTAATTCGCAAATTCGATAACGTAAATAAATTAAATATTTCTGTAAAAAAAAAAATACCTCTCTTTTCTACAAGGCCCAAGTAGTTTCAAAAACGTCGTCATTTTTGCTTTAATCTTGGCTGTTTTGAGAACTTGTAAAGTTGTGTCTTCAGCCTGTACTTTTGGTCCAAAGATTGGCAGTACAAAAGCCCGCCAATATAACGGTCGTTGTGACGTCATATCACGTGACCTCGCATAGCGATCAAAAATGATGTTGTGGCACTATCTCGTTGAGTCTGGCTCTAGGATATGCAATTTCTGATTTTTAAGGATTTTTTTGCTATTTAATTCAATTTTTCATACTGGACCCATGCCTTAATCTACCTGAGGATGTATCAGACAATAATCGTTGCCGGTCTCAAACTTAATATCTCTCGAGTGCTGAGAAAAACGAAGCTAGCATTGAGAGTTAAAGCGAATCACAACAAACCTTCTATTTAGGGATATGCCTCATTGCTTTATAGTTGGTTTTATTTGACGTCACGCAAACAAATGGCATTCCTTGATTTAAAAAGTGTTGACAAACTATTCCGCGTAGCATGAACTAAAAGAACATGTTTTAACAACAAAATGCCACAAGCTTTGAAAAAAATGGCGTGACTTTGTTTCGAATCTGGGTCTGTTAAACTTCCCTCATACCTATGGTTGGCTACTAGGTCCCTCATAGCTGCTACAAGTAGAGCATTAGGAACCTCAAGGCCACTACGTATACAAGTAGATGATTAGTATTCCCGTGGTCACTCACCGACAATAACGACTATCCACAGAGCAAACGACGCGTTCTTCAAGGGCAATCTTTCTTTTCGTAGACTATTAATGTTTATACGTATATTCAGAGTAACCAGTTCTCAAGATCATTATATGCGATGAAGTAATAAGGTTAACCCTTTTAAATCAGAGGATTCCATCAAATCATGGCAAGTTAAAATCAATTGTAAAACAAAGAGAGAAATTGCTAAATATATCGTTTGACGTAAATCAATTAAGTAAAAGACTACCCTTGTAACGAATGAATAAGCTCGATTCAAAAGATTCATTCTCAATTATTCGATTATTTCTTGATTTGAAAACCGACAAACTCGACCATCCAGTGCTTTACTCTCCCTCGCGAGCTCCATAGTTCGTTTTGTTACTTACAATTTGATTCAATCCCAATTGGTATGTGCCAATAATTATAATCAATCCCGCAGAACTTCCATGCACTTTAAATAGTCCACATGCAGTCAGGTCATGTACGTTATGGTTGCCCTCAATATTCTTTCTTTCTTTTTTCACAACTCGCTTCGCTGGTTTATTTATTTCTTTGTTCCTTATATCCTTTGTATTTTGCAGTGAGAACAATTGAAGTCTTCAATATTCATTTATTGTTTATGGAAAACGAGCTCTTGATGAGCAAATTGTCAATTAATTACTGCTGTGTTCGATGTTCTGCATGTTCTAGAAATTTCTAAATCATGTATTTAAATTCTGGAGACACCAACGCGAATTGATTTCACGCTACTAGAATAATAGCTTTTCTGCATGGAAGAAACAAAAGAAAAAGAACTGAGCCGAAACCCCAACTTGTTGCCTACGATACAAGTTATAAGAACGGAACCGAAAACTTAACTTGTTGCCTACGGCAGAGTAACAATAGGAAGAAGTGTGTACCTATGACATGCAATCATCTCTAAATTTATTCTTACACGTGCATGTTTTAGATGTTGTCATATTTAAATCATACAAATTTAATAAGTTGAAGACGTTAAACCCGTCGGCTTAATATAATAGTCCAAAACTGCTGAAGGATGAAACGGCATACACGCCAACTAAACTATCCAGGCAGTTACAGGTCGTTTTGCTCGAATAATTGCAAATTGCTAGTGTCGAGCATTGCTAATTTTTGCAATCGAATATCATGGAATCGGCACCCAGTTGTTTATAATCGCACTGATTGATCGTTTTAGATTTTCTCCGAAAATGCATAAAGACAAGCGCAACTGAAAAACTCCAACTTTTACGCTAAACAACACAAAAATTGCCCCCGACCCATAATAGCAACTCAAAGCACCTGCATCCATGCTGACTCTTCTACAGAAAATCGAGATTACATATTGCCTCCTCCTATTGTTTTGGCTCTAGATTCTTGTTTCTCAGTAATGTCACGAATGTCTATTTCTACAGCCATAGTTGGATGGACAACATCAGGATAATCGAAACCAAGAAAATAGAGTGACAAAAGCAACACTGGCAATTTTGGGTTAACTCCATATTGCGTTGCTCTGTGTACAAGGAATCGGATCAATCTAACAAGTGGTACTTTTCTTGTCAAAAGTTTGTCTTAACTCCAGCAGCAAGAAATAGCGATTGAGAACTATATTTGGTCTTAATGCAAAATACAATGAAAGAGGGGACAAAAAAAAAAAAAACGAATCGAGCGCTAGCACTGAAACGGTTTTAAAGGGGGCGTTGTCCCAGCGGTTTGCAAATCTTAATATGCATAGGTCACAGCTACAAATAGTTTTATTTTGTTTCTGTGACTCACCTCAAACATTATCTCGCTTTCTTAAGAGTGGTTTTAACTGGCGCGCACGACCGACGTAAATGGAATTCACTGATTTAAAAATGTACTAACAGATAAACAGAAGAAGTCGGTGGAAGTAGCTCCCAATAGATATCTGGTTTAACTCAGAAATATATCTGCTAAATCTATTTTTAACGCCAACACCAAATCGTCGCTTCTTTTAACCCCTTTAGCACTGACATTGTTTTTGTTTGTTAATACATCAAAAACACGACTTGTTTCTTCCGATCAAAGCAGATTGGAAAACCTCCTAAAATGTTAGCATTTGTAAAAACTATTACTGTGAAAATTAAACCTTGTAGCACATTCTAGTAATTATGTTCAAACTCATGAGTATGTACACGATCGTGTTTGAAAATGGATCGTTTCCTAATACTTGAAAGTGACTAAATTGCCTGTAAGGAAAGGCAGTTCAAAACGTTTTAAAAACATATATATGTGAACCTAAAGAGCCTCGCACTTTAATAATCTCACTGAGTGATCGTTTTAGACTTTTTCCGAAAATATTTAAAGATAAGCGCATACACCAGTTTCTTCGAAAATTTTTAAAGATAAGCGCAATTGAAACTCTAAACTACGTGAAACCGAAACACGAAAACTTGACCGAAATTAGCAACTCAAAGCATCAGTACCCATGCTGACTCATTGGAACAATTCGTGATGCCACAAATGAAGTCTGTCATTGTGAAAGGCTAGCAAGTTAAAGCATTTGTATCCATGATATGACCCAAATAAATGACTTTAATGACATTTTGTCACCGGCCTTTTTAATCAAAAATAAATATATGTAAGTCACAGCAAAGTTCAAGATAAAAAATAAATGCAAAATGTGATTAATCAAAATTTGAGTCGGTTTTGCATCATGTTTGTTTACACACTCAGTTCGTGTCTAAAAAAAGTATTGTTTTCATGATTTCACGGCGAAAGTGAGCAAGTAAAGAAATTGTCGATCATAAATACTACATTTACGAATTTTAAATAAATAATTGATGAAAATCCCGCTAACTTTGATTAAAACTGACTGCCAGCCTTATGTAGTTGCAGCGATCTTCAGAGATTAATCAAGAATATGAGCAGCAACGTTTCCGCAGAAGTGCCGAATTTCCTCGCTGAAAGATCAATGAACTTTTTTACTTAACAAGGGTCGGACAACAGTGACTAGAAATTAGATGGTTTCGTAGTTTGCGTTTTCATTTAAAACTACTGTACAAAACATACTTCCCCCGATCGTCTTTGTTGTAGATTCTTCTTTCTCAGTAATACCACGAATGTCTATTATATACTACAACAATAGTGATGGACAGCGTCAAGAGAATCAATAGCAAGAGAAAAAAAGTGAAAAAGCAACCTTAGCAGGTTTGGTTAACTCCATGTTGCGTTGCTCTGTGTACAAAGAATCGGATCAACGCAGCAACTAATATTTTACTTATCAAGGCTTGTTTTTTACCAGCAACAAAAGAATAATGATTAAGTTATTTAACGATTTTAGTTGGTTTTATTAGGAGGTTGGTAACAAAGAAACAAATCGAGCAGAAATGGTTTCAATGGCGCCGAAGTCCCAGCGAAGTAAGCTCGCACTGTATGTATTAAGAGATAAAAAGCGGATAATTGCTAAAATTACATTTGGGATAAAATAAAGGATAATAAGGGTGACAGAAAACGTCATCTGCATATGACTAAATGCGAGAAAATCCTGGCCGGTTTAGAAATAATGGTACAAAGCAATTGCGAGTGGATCCAGTGTAAGTAACTGAATGAGCTCTGAAGTTCGCGAGAGAAAAGCACTCTTTTTGAATTGTGTCGCTGGAGTCATTGTTCGTTTTAAACCATCGAGCATACTAGCTTTTGTGCAGTAGTTTAGTATAGAATCTGAGCGGCACAGAAAAAGTTCTAATAATGCACAGGGCCAGGAATAATAATAAGCCCACTGTGTGATACTCGACCCCTAGCTATCTCTGTACACTTACCCAACCACAACCACCCACCCTAACCAGACCAACAAGTCGATTGCATCACCGTTATCTCAATTTACACAACTTATAAATGTCATTTGTACGAGTTCATTTCAAATAATTGAGAAACTTACACCAGATTACAGAATTTCATTTATTTATGTGGACAGTTTCTATAATAAACTGAACTCCAAGTGCAAAATTCACTATTAATGCAGGAAAATAATGGCTGAATAAACTCTTACGAATAACATCAGTCATTCTGTAAGTTCTGTTAGCTGTGTTGTAATACACTTTGTTAATATCGTGGTTAGGTAAGGAGCACTCGGATAGTTAGGGCGACGAATATCACATAGTGGTAAAAAATAGAATGACAGAAACGACGCAGAACGCGGGTCTATTCAATTCTTGAATTGTATCGATATACATTGTAGGCAATGTTTGTTGTGAATCAGTGGGAAGACGTGCAGGAATTTAGTATAGAGTCAGCGTCACTGGTGGATCTTTCTCATTATCAAGAGTGTGTGAACACTTTGAATTGAATCATTTGACCATTACAATCTTTTTGTTATTTTTCAGTGAATCACAGCAAACCTTCTATATAGGGATATTGGCATGACGTAAATGGCATTCCTTGATTAAAAGTGTTGCCAAACTATTCCTGCCAACTGGAAAAAGTTTTAACCACAAAATGCCAGAGGCTTTTGAAAAAAGAGCGTGAGTTTGTTTAGAGGCGGAGTTTGCTACATTCCTTTGATATTCATGGTTTGGCTACCAGTTCCCTCAAGGCCACTGCAAGTGGATGATTAGTTGCCCCGAGGCCATTCACTGAGACTTTACCGGCACGCAACAAACGTCACGTTCTTCAAAGGCAATCTTTCTCTTCTCAAACTATTAGTGTTTGTACGCATAGTCAAATTAACCAACTCTCAAGTTCAATATATGGTATAAAATATAAGATTAATACTTTTATATCTAGTAATTCCATTAAATCATGCCAGGTTAGAACCAATTGTAAAACAGTGAGAAGGATTGCTAAATACAAGGTTTGACGTAAATCAATGAAAAAAAAAGAATACTACTTGTATTTGTAGCGGTTGATTAAGTTTGGTTCAAAGTTATACATGCAGACACTGACACACGTCTTGATTTGGTAGCCGATGAACTCGACCACCCGGTGCTTTGCTCTCCCTCGCGAGCCCCATAGCTCATTTAACTACTTTCAATTCACTCCAGTTGTTGTGTGCCAATATTTAGAATCCAGCCTGTAGAACGTCCATGCACTTTTTTTAGAAAATTATTCCACAGTCAGGTCATATTCCTATCACCCACAATTTCCCTGCTTTATTTTTATCCCATTTTTGCATATCAGCAATTTTTAAGTACGCCCTTTTTCATTTCTTCAGACAACTGGGTCACTGCTGCCTTTGAAATCGCTTCTGCTCGATTTGCTTCTTATTTCCTTTTTATTTTGCAGTGAGATCAATTTAAAAACTTGTCAAATAGATTTTTCAATATTCGTTTGTTGTTGCTGGAAAACAAGTTCTTGATAAAGAAAATGTCAACTACTGCTGTGTTTCGATGCCCAATGAAACTCATTAAGAAGTTAACAACACCTGCCAAGGCTGCTTTTTTTCTTCATTTTTCTCTTGCTCTTAACCATTTTCCTGGCACTGTTCATCATTGTGCTTGTACTAATAGACATTCGTGGCATTTCTAACAAACAGGAATCGGCCATGACAAAAACAATGGGAAGAAGTGTGTATTTATGACATGCAATCATCTCTGAAGTTCTCCTTACGTATACGGTAGATGTTGTCATATTTAGTTCATACGTATTTTTAAAATCAGTTATAGACGTAAAATCTGTCGGCTTATATAATAGTCCAAAACTGCTGAAGGATGCAACAGGCGCACCAGTTAAACTATCCAGGCATTTAAAGTTTATTTTCGTCAAAAAAATTCCAATTGCTAGTGTCGAGTATTGATAATTTCTGCGATAAAATATTCTGGTACCGGCACTCAGTTGTTAATAATCACACTGATTGGTCGTTTTAGACTTTCTCCGAAAATGCATAAAGGTAAGCAAAACTGAAAACTCAAGACTTTTAGTTTTACGCTAAACAACGGCGCAAAAATGCCCCCCGACTGCTTGACCGATATTACTGAGCAACTCCAATCACCAGTGTTCATGTTAACTCTTCTACAGAACATCGAGATTACCTTGCCTCCTCCGATTGTTTTTGTTGTAGGTTCTTGTTTCTCAGTAATGTCATGAATGTCTATTTCTAAAAGCATAGTCGGATGGACAACATTAGGAGAAACAAAACCAAGGGGAAAGAGTGATAAAAGCAACCTTGGCAGTTTTGGATAACTTGATATTGCGTTGCTCTGTGTACAACTACAAGGAGTCGGATAAACCCAAAAACTGATACGTTGTTTATCAAGAGTTGTGTTTTGACACCAACAGCAAAACACATTGATTATCAACTATTGTTGCATTTAGTTCAAAATAAAATGAAACAGGGAACAAAGAAACGAATCTAGCAGAAATAATTTCAAAGGGGGCGTTGTCCCAGCAGTTTCCAAATCGTGACATGTGTAGATCACAGCTACAAATAGTTTTATTTGTTTCTGTGACTTACCTCAAACACATTCTCGCTTTTTTAAGAATGGTTTTAACTGGCATGATCGACGTAAATGGAATTCACTGATTCAAAAATGTACCTGCAAATAAATAGAAGAAGTCCGATAAAGTAGCTCCCAATAAAAACCTGGTTTATCTCAAAAATATATCTGCGAAATCAATTCACCGCTTCTTTAAATGAAGACGGTTCCCCATTAGCACTGACTCTGTGAACATCGTTTTTGCCTGTTCGTGCATCGAACACGACGTGTGTTTTTTTCGATCGGAGCTGATTGAAAAAAACTGTTGAAATGCCAGCATTTGTAAAAGCTTTTACTGTGAAAATTAAAAACCTTGCAGCATATTCTAGTTATGTTGAAACTCACGAGTATTTATAGGATTATGTTTGAAAACAGATCTTTTCCTAGTACTTGAAAATGACTAAATTGCCCGAAAGGAAAGGCAACACAAAACGTTGTAAGAATGATAAGAAACATATTGCTGTTGCTAATGTGCACCTAAAGAGCCTACCACCTTTAGAATCGCACTGATTGATCGTTTTAGACTTCCTTCGAATATGTTTTAGGATAAGCGTACCTGAAATATCCAAACGTTTACGCGAAACAACATCATCATCAGTATCCATGCCGACTTGGCATTTGTAATGATTCGTGATGCCACAAATTAAATCTGTCATTGTGAAATTAGCCAACTTAAAGCATCTGAGTATCCATGCAATGTTCCAATTAAATGACTTAAATGACATTTTGTCACGTCTTAAATCAAAAATAAAATACAGGTATATGTAAGTCACAGCAAATTTCAAGATTAAAAATAAATCCTGTTGTGTGCAAAATGTGATGAATCAAAGTTTGAGTCATTTTGCATTTTATTTGTTTTTTTTCAACCTCAGTTCGTCCTTAAAAAGTATCGCTTTCATCATTTTATGGCGAAAGTGAGCAAGTGTAAAAAGCGTCGATCAAAAACATGACATTTATGTATTTTAACTAAGTGTTTGATTGAAATCCTGCTAGCTTCGCTTAAAGCTCTGCCATCCTTATGTAGTTATAGCGATCTTCATATGTTAATTTCTTTAGAAAGTTCATCGAAATTTCGAACAAAATTTTAATCATTTAAAGAAAGCTTGCTTCAATCAAATGCTAGATTAATCAAGATCATGAGCAGTGATGTTTCTGCAGAAGTGCCATATTTTTACCAGAAAGCTAGATACAAAGATCGGCTAACGAAGAGAAGAAACTCTGGATGATTTTGTATGCATTTCGCTTTAAAACTACTGTAAATACATACCTCCTCCGATTTTTGTTGTAGATTCTTGATTGTCAGTAGTGTCTTGAGCGTTCATTAATAGTACAACCATAGTGACAGAGATGGCCAGGAGTATCAAAAGTAAAAGAAACGAAGTGAAAAAAGCAACCTTAGCAGGTTTGGTTAATTCCATGTTGCCTTGCTCTGTGCACTGTGAATCGGATCAACACAGCAACTGATACTTTGCTTCTCAGGAGCTTGCTTTTCAGCGGCAACAAAAGAATAATGATTAAGTTATTAACAACTTTAATTGTTTTTATAAGAAAGTTGATAACAAAGAAACAAATCAGGCAGAAATGAGTTCAAAGACGGCGGTGTCCACGCGATTTATTTTCACGCAGTTATGCTTATTTCATGAGATGAAGTGATTGCTAAAATTAAATATGGGATAAAGAAAGAAAAAGGAAAATAATGGAAGTCAGAAAACCTCACTGCTACATATGACTAAATGCAAGAAAACCTTGGCTGGTTAAGAAATAATCGTGAAGGTTTGGCGAAATCTGCCGTCGACAAGCTGTGCAAAGCAGCAAAGAAACCAAGCGATCGCTTTCCTCTCGT
>JAOBRH011225708.1:0-12624 GCA_027575125.1 Umimayanthus parasiticus | reverse complement strand
AGCGTCAAGGTTGGAGTGAGGTTTATATTTAGGTTTATTGGGGGAGTGGGGGGTGGGGTGGGGGGTGGTTTCCAGAAAACTGGATTGATCTCAAAATTGTGGTATGGAAGCTTCTGCAGTGATTGGAGAATATAAGGAAACTGTGAAACAATAGTGAATAGAGCGAGTAACTGAAAGAGCAGAGCAAATTCACTCTTTACTCACTCTTTAAGCTGCTCAATATGGCTCTGCTGCGCCTCGATTTCATCTCGCAAACTTGCCAATTGTTTCTGGTGCGTCTCGCGATGATTCACCATTTGCTTCTCCAGCGCCTCCTACGAACACAACACAAACTCCTCGTAGGTAAGACAAGCCAAACGCGCCTGGGTATATCTACACCAACGATATGTTTCAATATTTCACACTGGTTCTGTTTAAAATTAAGACTATTTTGCAAAAACCAAGAGTGTCCCAACGGAAGAAGCAGCTGTCGAAAATCTATCTAGTACCTGTATGTTCTCTTTGCTTGTCTTGAAGAGCAGAATTGTCAGTTCGGTGTTAGCAATTCCTATAAAACTTGAAAGTTGCGAGTTTTCAGCGAGAAAGTACCGGTGACGTCAAGGAGTGTAAAACTATTTTTATTACACTGACTGCGAGGTCAATCACGAAAAAACTAATTCAGTGATCGCAAATGCGTGTGACACGTGGTTACTTTATTTTCTTTCTTTTGTTTTCTCTTCTCTCCTATCCTCTCCTCCTCTTTCTTCTCTTTCCTTCCCTTCTCTTTCCTTCTCTTTCCTTTCTTTCCCATTACAATTTCTTTCCCTTTCCTTTCCTTTATTTTCCTCTCCTCTCCTCTCCTCTTCTCTCCTCTCCTTTCCCTTCCTTTCCTATCCTTTTCTTTCCCGCTGATTACCTCCCCTTCCTTTTTTGCCTTGCATTTCCTTTCCTTTAATTCTCTTTGCTTTCTTTCCCTTCCTTCTCCTTCTTTCCTGTTCCATATTATTTTTCCTTTCCTTTCCTTACATTTCATACCCTTTCTTTTTCTTTCTCTTTCCTTCTAAAGTACAAAGAAAAAGAAAAACAATAAGCGGTGTTCATCAAACCTTCCCAAAAAATACAAAAAAAACCGGCATTGTGACGTAAAAGACGAGATAATTGGATCATTGTAAACATGTCACTAGTTAGTGGAAGCGACGTTTACTCCACGTCAATACGAACACTCACCGGTGTTGCGTGAGCGCCGAGAGCATTTAGAATCGAACCTTTTCTTCCCTACGTTGTGAAAATCGTTACAACGGACAATCGATAAGGAAGTAACTCAAACAACGACAAGCTAAGGAAGTCCCTTTTCCTTGCAATTGTACTGAAATTCTGAGTTGACACGAAAAAGAATTGTTTTCAGATGAAGATAACTGTGTCAAGTTGTTAGTTGTTGTTTTTTTTCCTTTGCTTTTCTTTCTCGACTTTTCTCCAAACAGGAAGGTAGAATGAATGAGTAATTCGGTTATCTGACTTGGACAGAAAGTATAATCTTGAGTTAAAATTTTCATGTTCTAAACTCCAAAACTAATTTTGTTTACAATCACCAGATGGTAAAAGTTCAAGAATCTACAACATAATTGCATTTTGAGGGCTACAAAGATCTCATTCAAGATTAGATTAACGAATATTCTTCGTCTTATCTGACGTGATCAATTGAAATTACGTACAACATAACAGCTTAATCAAGCGTCGTTAATAAACGTTTTAAAGCATTTTAATTTTCTGTTATATTAGACTGCTTTATTTCTTCTTCGTCTTTCAGACCTACGGGGAGCTTAACAAACACATCAAGAAAGAAACATTTAAATAAACCATAACAGTCCATTTTCTTGCAAACCAAACTTTCTTCCAGCTGAAAACAGTTTCGTAAAGTCCAACAGCGTTCCAACTCCTGAAATTAAAGTCAAAATCCCAGATAGTGACCATTTGTTTCGCTTGTCTTGAAGAGTAGAAGTGATATTTATTCCTTAAAACTAAAAGCTTGAGAATTTTCACAAAGCTTTAGCTATTGACTATTTGTCATGTAGTAAATACGGAACTGAGGCTTTGTTTCAATGTAGTTCGGTGTCTTGATCAGTCAAAACTGAAATGAAGCCGTTTGCTTTTACTAATTAAAGTCTTGCACACTTGATCTACGTATCGCACGTGTCCCCACTCGATTCTACAAAAGATACTCTTTATATCCTACTGACTTTAATAAGAAACTGATTCTTGAAAACAAAATAAGAGTGAAAATTTGTTACTGACCGCCATTTCTGATAAATAGAAACAAAACTCTTGACTTGTAGTGTGTGTTTACTCTAAAGTACACTAACATTAAGTGGAGCTTTTTCTTGGAAAAGGTCAGAAAATGGTCGGCTCAAGTTAACAGTGCAGAGGATGTAGAGCCCTCACGCTCGAGATTTATATGTCAACACAAAAAAACATATAAGAGTTGCAATTTGCGGACAATTATTTCAAAGTAATGCCAAATTCACAAATGATAAAACTTCAAGAATTATAACATGCAGAACCATTGCCTTAAGTGGACTACCACTGTGAAAAGATATAATTTTACTGGACGTTTGACTGTTATTGATTCAATATAATATCCATATACTTGAAAAACGTAACAAACACTAAATGTTTCCTCATTTTGTTGTATTCTTGGAGTTAACAAAAATAAAATTTATCCCGCTACTTTTTAAGAAATAGTGGAGAAACAATCGCCAATTATATGATTATTGCCAGTGCTATACAACAAAAATTTGTCTTGGACCTTCAACGACGCTTTTAAGGCAAATCGACAAAAGCGTGGAATTTTTTACTTTGAACCGAAAAGTAACAGCTCAAAACACATGCTAATTGTCGCCAGGATGCCAGGATATTTGAGGTGCTGTTTGCACAACTAATGTGCGCCAGCGCTGTGCTTCCTAGACAATATAACATTGAAGACAATACAATATTGGAAAGAAAGCCGACACATTTTATCGACAGATTACAATCAAACTTTCAATAAAATAATCTTGCTGAGCAAAAGTTTTAAAGTTGATGAAAATCCGATTTTAATTTCAAGTAGGAGAAAATAATACGAGACTTGTATTTTGTCAATCTGTTAAGGGGACGCGTTGGGTAACACCTGAGAAGTGCATCATACAAATAACTGCAGCTGTTCTGACACCAATGTGGATTTCCCAGCTAAAAGCTAATTTGTCTGTTCCAGAAAGATCTCCAGCTATAGTCGTCGAAAACTCCACCCCATCCATTTTGTAGCCAATTTAATAAAATCGATGACAGTATGAACTGGCAATTTTTTTCAGTTTCATAAACTGTAATGAAAGCTACCCCAAATGGCAGTGTTCGATCACCGACTCAAAAATTTCGCCAGACGTTCTCAATTTTTTTGCAGCTCTGCTTTTTTTAAAAAAAAATGGTGAACATGACTTGTTTTATTCTGACCGTCCACCGTATTCAGTACTTTGAAGACAACATCCAAGTTTTCAGAACTTGCATTCAAGGGTAGAGATGTGCATCAGCTAGTGAATTGTAAATTAATTGCTACAAACCCTCGGTGGAGCATTCTGGAGCACCTCATCTATGACATTATCCAATGAATCTAAAATCGAGTCCAGAGAGCCCAAGCCTGTATATTTAACTCCAACTCCGACGCCAAAGCCACTGTCTCGACAACCTCCTTCATTTTCTTTTGAATGCTTTCCCATTTATAATTTTCTTGTTGCTTTGTCTTAAAAATTTGGAGTTTCTTCTATCGAAAGATGCGCTGCTGTCCCTTTAAGAACCCTCTCTTTGTAATTTTCACTTTCACATAATCCACTGTTTGATGAATTGAATTGATCAGGCTTTAAATAACGCTATACAGGATATGTTATGAAAGATCGATAATTTGCAATTCAAATCACGACCGTAGCATTCGAATACGACAGTTTAAAATTTTCTATTAGAGCAGAGGGAACTCCCCATTAAACAGAAAACTAAAGAGGCTGTCTGAATTTCGTTATCTTTTTCAAAATAACAACACGCAGAACAAACTCGCTAAAGAAATCTTCATTACATAAAGATCTAATCACATATGAAAAACGACTGAAAATCTCCAGATTAAAGAACTTTCTCATTTGCTCTTGTGTTTGTCATTTTATTCTACTAACAAAATCAACAAAGTTTCGCTAACAGAAAGAGTGGAAACGAAAAATAAACTAAACTTTGGACAAGTTATGAGGTTTCGTTCACATTAATTACCCGTTAGCCATTTCGGCAATTAATCAGCACATACTAAAATTATCTGATTGTCATACAATACTCTTGCAGAAACCGAAACAAAACCTGTGAATCTGAAGAACAAAATATAATCATACAACAAACTTGTGATCAATTAAAACTGAATCTTTGTTTGCCGCAAGAAAAATCATGTTAATGACTTCGAAAGTGTCCAAAATAAGAAAAGAATGAAAGGGGAACCTGAAGAGACCACTTAATTGAAAATGATGAAAAAAACATTAAAAAGGATTTTGAACGCAAGTGTTTGCGACACAACAAAACATTTATATAATACCATAGCAAGAAACCCTTTTGAAAGTGAGTGTGTTGATGCTTACACAGGAAATTACCTTAATATATTTTGACGAAGTGATATGTCATTGCTATTAATAATTCTGGATGTCCAAGTACTCCATAATTAGATTTATATGAAGTTCTACAATCACCAGCCAGTTATCACCGACACTTTCCATGTTCAATTAAGCGGCGGTTCCTAACAATAGACAATTAACTTGCTTTCTTTCAAAGACAAAACTTCCGCGAAGGCCAATAATAAGAATCACAGAGATCACACAAGCACTAACTTTGGAAAACTTTTGATCCAAAAGAAGAAATGCACTGTCGCAAGACGTCTAAAAATGTACATAATATTAATTAACTTGAGCTTGAACTTGAACTTTATTACTTGACGGTGAAACAAAGTAAAGATATATATTTTTATATGCGGCTAAATACCATAAAGAAGCATTCTGGCATTCTATACATCCAGATAAAGATTTCAATCAGGAACTCGGAACTCAAGATGTATTATAAAATAAAGATAATAATAGAACAAAAGTCACATACAAAACAACTTGAAATGTGTAACTTGCAATCTTCAATGTCCAAATACTTGAAATAAACTGAACAGCAAATAGAAGGGTTCTCAACAACTGGTTGAAAAGAAGGGCATTTGTTGTCTTTACGAGGACACTCAGTTCGTCGTCCAAGGTCAAGGGATAGCTTATTTCAACTTTATTAATTAACAGTTAAAAGGGCACTTTCACGGCTTTGCATGCACATGCGCGAGCTCGGATGATAGCCATTGTCTCATAGCCAACAGAAACTAAGGAAATGCATCCCGGAAATTTATCCTGACTTCGATCGACCTTAAGTCGCTCAGATCAGAAACTGTTTGTACTTTCAGTGTTACTACTCTTCTGTCATTTAACGATCCTTCAAGGGTCACTCATGATGTTGCTCTTGGCTTCACAAGTCACATTTGAGAATTTACAACTTTTAGAAAGGTTAAAATATAACTAAAGCCAAACGCCGGAATAAAATATGATCCAAATAAAACGATTTCTGATAGCCGTTGCGTAAAAAGAAAGAGTTTTAGATGAACTTCAGTCACCGCTTAAAACCTCAGAAATTGGCTATGTTCCGGGCCGGAACTCAGATTAAATTTCCGAGAACCCGAGCATGCGCAGAACCGTGAAAGTATTCTTTTAAGCTGGAAGTAACAATCTGAAAAAATATATATAATACGCTTGACAGTATTTTTGCGTACTCAAGTACATCTGGCTGACGAAAGATTGTATACTTAGAACAGTGGCACATTCCTAGATTGCTAATTACCCAAGCATTGAGAAACACCAAATTGTGGCTTACCGTACATAGAAAGTTATCTACAAGGTTTTCTGAATATTTACATGATTTTCTGAATATTTTCTAAATATTTTCTCGAAAACTGCCGGAAATTTCCCGGAAATTTCTGGTTATCAGTATTAAGATCAAAAGAAAATTACAAGACTGCTTGACGATTTGAAGTTCATTAATTTTCTCATGTAAAAACTATTTTCGTCGCAGCGTTCGCTCGCAAAAAGCGTTTATATTACTCGAAATTTGTATTTTCGATACCCTTGTGTAAATATCCACCAGCGTTTCTCACATTATAAAACCGCTGCTTTCTATTGCCAACACTGACTAATAAATCGCAGGCTCAGGAATAAAGGCGTCACTCAACCGAAAATGGTACTTTCTACACCAACGAACAACGGTTCCGTACACTATGTTTCCAGTAATCACACCAATAGTTTTGATTTTGCTTTTGTATTAAATTTTCTGAAATTCGACTAAGTGGCAAGCATAATGTTAAGCCCTTTAACTTTCAAATATCAACGGCAAAATTTCAAAACGTTTTTCCATAAATGTACTGTTACGAGTTACCTTCATTTCATTTGCAGAAGCCAAGAGGCCAACGTGCTCTTCTTCTTTGTCCGCAAGAGCCAGGGCGTGCATTTGAGCTGAAATTCACAACACAAGTTGTTATGAGATGTTGCCCACATACTGTACTGGGGTTTAGTTTGCAGAAAATTGGGTTTACAGATTATAGTCAACGCAAATAACCTGAGAACCGCACTCAAAAAAATTTGTAGGAGTTTTCAAGACTGGCGAAGTTTTGGGCAAAACATCAAGGCTTGCTTGAGCATGTTAAAGACGGCAATAAGTCGACGCTGGGTCTCTCTTGTTCTACATATTTTGTTTGCTTTCAAATTCTCCGAATAATAACATATGAAAGACAAAATAGTTGCAATAACTAACGAAACAGCAGGTCCAGGAGAAGATTTAAGAGCCAATCGGAGGCTTTCCATTTCCTTCAGCAGCAGACGGTTAAGTTATTCACTTGTAATTTTGAAATCTACAACGAAAGTCTTCTGATTACAGTTCTCTTGCAGTTCTTTCTTTCGTTCCTTATTTCTTTCCTTCTTTCTGCTGACCTTATCAACTGTTCTGACGTCACTTCCGCCGACATCAACGGGAAATGGGTCGAGAGTTAGGAGCCAATGAAAATACCAAGTTACAGTTATCGTAAGGGTCAACATTTGAGATAAAACTAAGATTAAGGTTAGAGCTGGAGTTGGGATTGGATTTTGGACTCACAGTTTACAACACGACCATCAATCATTAGGGTTAGGGTTAGGGTTAGGAATAGAGAACTTTGGGACTAGGGTTAGAGTACTGTTTATGTGTTTAAAGCCTTAAAATGTCCAAGAAACCGGTCTTTCAACGCTGAGTAAAACATCTGAAGATAAAAGTTATGGAATTGGATTGACAAATAACTCATCAGCTAGTAACACTCTGAAAACAACGGTCTCAGAGAAAGTAATGTAGGTGTGGTATAATGCATTAACGAGAGAAGAACGACGAGTAAGGGTTAGGGGGATCACCAACAGCGGGAAAAGAAGGAAAGAACTAGCCAGAAACACACAGAACACGACGGGACAGAATGAATGAAGGAAGAGAAGAGAATAACAGGGGAATAGAGTTGGGTACGAGGAGAGAGGATGATAGGAGAGCAGAACAAGTGGAAAGGAGACGGGAGAAGAGGGAAATGTCGAGTACAAAACTTACATGTTGCTTTCAATTTAGCAATCTCTTCATTCAATCCATCAACAGCTTCTTCCAAAACTCTCTTCTTGGCTTCCATTTCTTTCACTGTTATTCCCATGGTTTTGACTTTGGCCTCGTGCTGCAAATACAATACTGTGATGAGCATACTACACTGAGGTCAATCAATGATGGATCCTTACTGACAACCATCCTACATTAAGGTCAAGCGATGACATGTCCTTACTAGTGATGTAAAAGCATCCTATATTGAGATCAAGCGGTAACATATCCTTACTAATTATGAAAAGTATCCTATATCGCGGTGAAGCGTTTGACCCATACTTACAACTTACAAGCATCCTACACTAAGGTTCCACACTAGTGATGACCATCCCACACTGATGTGTCAACTCGCTAATCATACGCTGAGATCAAGCCATGACATACCCTTAATAAAGCTGAGCATCCCATACCGATTTCAAGCCATAGCACATCCTTTCTAAAACTGAACATACTAAACTGTGGTACAGCCATGGCACACCCTTGGTAACAAGGTACAGCCTATACCGAGGTCAAGCCATGAAACATCCGTACTAATGATGAGTATCCCATACTAAGGATAAGCAGTAACACAAACATAATAATAACCAACACCCTATACAAAAGTCAAGTCATGACACATTCTTGCATGCTCTCCCCTTGCCGACATATACGACCAGGATGATATTCGAACCTGGGAGACATCTTGCCCAAGATGCAGCTCTGCTCATGCACTAGTCCGCCAGCCCCTGTGATGTTTTTAAAGCCCATTTTGTTAATCTTACCATTTAATACTTTTAGTTTTTTAGTATGTCACGGGGGCTGATGTAATTGGCTTACGCTATAGCGGTTTCCCTGCCTGAGCGCTTTATTTATATATTTAACTATTTGTCTAATTAATAGTTTTGGTACCGTTGCCTAATATGGAATAAACTAGATAAACTAAACTAAACTTATTATTAATGACCAGCATCCTACACGTATTCTAAGGCCATAACATATAAACACACTCAGTAACAACGAACATCTTATACCGAGTTTAAGCAATGAAACATCCTTACTATATCAGTCTTATCTCCACCGATGTATGATATATTTACCTGCGATATGGTGAGCTGTGCAGCTTGAAGGTCTTTCAGGGTAAGATCTAGTTTGCTTTTCGTATCTCCCTCGGCAGTTTCAACTGAAGTCAGCCTCTGAATGAAGAAAAACGTGGAGGGCCTCAGCAACAAGTTGGCAGTTGTTAGCTGTATAGCAATTCATTCAAACAATACCTTGCGAACGGATTAACAGACACGATGCACACTTCGTTTGTTTAGTTTCTCAACACTTACGTGAAATTTAAGTTTAATCAAAAAGTTACACCAAAATCGTTTCATTTTCAGCACAAAAATAAAGAAACGAACGCCGTAATATGAAATTTCCTCAACAGCTTCCAAAGTTTTCCAAGAAGTACAAAAAATAAATCAGCAAGTGTACAGCAGAGTGCTTTTATCAACTAGGCACTGCAAAACTTAGAATATTTTTAGGGTTTTAACTTAATCCTTTTAGGTGAAAGCTAAGGAAGACAGGTTAAGATAATTGAGCAAAAACATCCTATTATCATAGAAAAGAAAAGGGTAGTGTTTTCTCCATATTATATCTGCAAGTTTATACGTCAGATTAAAAATGAACCTAGCCTTGGATGAAGAACGCCAGAATTAATATTAGTACCACACTAGTTTACGATCCCAAGGCGACTTACCACAACAAGAGACTTCACTTCCGATTTCATCTTGCTGATGAACAATCGAGCAACAGTGAAGTCTTCGTCTAGCTTGCCGGTGCAGTCAACGTTAGGTTTCTGAAGAAGACAAGACATTTGTATTTCAGGAGGTACTTTCTAACAACTGTGTTGATGAAACTCAATTCAAGCTAAAATACTCATAAAAGAAAGCGGTCTTTGGATGAGAGCAGTGAAGTATTTAATATATTTGGCGTAAATACATGTACTTCTTCGAAATTGAAGACGGGTTCGGTCGACAATCATTACGTGCAAAAAAAAGAAATTCCTTCAATCAAGCAGCAAGCTCCTTTGGAAACAAATGTTTAAAACAGGTTATATGCTTTTACATGCATCTCAAATCATTGGATTTGTTTCCTGCTTGGAGAGGGAAGAGAAATGTGTTCAGGATATCTATACTAGGATATTCTATACTTGTCTGCATGGTCTATTCTATTTTCAGCTATTATGAATTTATCTATTTTAAAATCTTTAAAATCTTCTTAGTTGTTAATCACTCTACCTCTGTATCTATTTCCATTTTTTACTTGTATTGTAAAGGTCTGTCGCAAACTATAAGATTATGATTTTTCCCCGTATAAAATTTTGAGTATATTTTTTCGCTTTTGTAAAATGTGTGTAATTTGAGACAGGAACGAAATAAAATTGAACTTGAACTTAGGCTTGACATTACTAATTTTTCCGAATGTATTCCCATTCCGAAAATCAGACGCATCCTTATATAATGAAAATGGGAGTTCTTGAAAATCTATAATAAACAACAGAATATAATTCAGTCCCTTGAAGAATGTCGACTTCAAACAAATCTAGCTAAGTTGGTGCAGTTCCATAGACAAGTAGCCAAATAACAAAATTCTAAAAACAGCCATTACTGCCATATATCACAAGTACCTTAATATCTGCAGCATTACCTCCAACAACATTTCCAATTTCTCCCTAAACGCAGATAAAGTTCCATTAAATAATAAACGTTACAAATTGAACAATTAAAACCAATACATACACTGTAAAAGTTCAACACAAAAGCTGAAGAAAATCAACTTTTGCCCACATTAGAGTTACACTGATGATTACACATGAGCAGTAATTCAGTATGGTCGAGTGGGAGCGTGTTTGACTTATAACATAAAAGACATGTCTTGTGTTGTGAACAAGACACTATACTCCACTTGTTCCAGTCGTCTCAGTTGTATAAACCAGCTGCACTTTCTTCTGCTGGAGGCCCACCTGCGATGGATTAGTGTCCTATCCAAGGGTAGTCATTTACTCTCATCCGTTTAACATTCACAAAACTGGGCTGAACATATGAAAATTCTTCGCTTTGGAACTAAACGTGTACTATTGTTTTCTAAGCATGTTCTTACGCACCAAATCCGTTAATAGATTGTTCATCATTTCCGCTAATCTCTTCCTCAGTACAGTGGTTGAATCTCTCAAGTCTTCAAGCTCTCTGGAGACCTTCACATGTTGGAGCTATTGGGAGTAAGGTAAATATCGAGGTTACGGTGCTTTATTTAATTAAAAAATACTTAAGTTAAAACTCTTATAGATTTGTGCAAAGTTGGACAAATTGTCACAAACTTCAAAACAGATTTGTGTTAACTTTTCAAGGGATACTTTCGTTGACAATATCTGAATCTTGCTAAATGATCTTGAAAATGGATTTTAGAATTTTGTTGTTACGTGCAAATGCTCTCTGGGTATCTATTGAGTTCCCGTCCATTCTAATATAACATCTTCCAAAAACATTGGGACATTCAAAGCTAAAATTCGAGACTATCTACATTCATACACTTACTAACACGTTTTCTTTTTTTCCCGCTATTTTTATAAGGAACAATTTCAACACAATTTATTTTCCCTTTTCTCTGCCGTTCTTTTGTTCCACTCAGCCACCAGTACCATAGCCTGCCACTACTCTATAAGTATATGTAATTAATTTGCAATGAGGAGCTCCAAACTCCAATAAGCCTCACGGTTTCAGGGGAGTTCCTCGCTACATTTTATCACATTCTAAACATTAAACATATATGTATACTCAACTGGTGATGAAAATTTTTAACAAAGGCATAGTACGAACAATAAACGGCCATGGCAAACACTGCCAACTTCTCCTACCTGCTTTGTGCTGAGTTCCTCGGCAAGTTTCTCGTTCTCCTTCGTCTTCACTTCCACTTCCTGCAGCTTTTGATCATAATTCACAGCAAGCTCCTCGAGCGCCTGTAGAACTTCCTTCACTTCATTCTTGGACGTCTCGTTTTCGTTATGTACCGCAGAGATCTGTACATTCAACTTGTCACTATCCGACTTCGCATTCTTTAAGGTCTACATGGAACAAAGAGGCATTTGTTTTCACGTTATAAAGCCAAAAAAAACTACTATTTATTTACTTGTATACTTATTTATTCATTCAATCAGTCGGTCAGCCTTTCATTCGTTCGTTCATTCATTCATTTATTTACTCATTCATTCAATCAATCAATCATTCATTCAATCATTCATACATCATTCGTTTACTCTACCACTGATCAATTAACTAAAGCGTCTCTAAAAAGCACTGACAAAGACACACCTCTTCCATTTCCGCCATCTGTTCTTTCAGATCATTAAACTGCTGTGCTTGGTTCTGAATCTCGTCATCCTGCAAAAAAGATTATGCTTTTTATCAGAAAAGATATTCCCTTTAAAAGTGAGGCATGCAGTCACCAGGTATTTTGCGCTGGTTACTGATTCCACACGATTTTTCATCCCCACCCATCTTTTCACTCCCACCAAACTTGTTATCCCCACCCACCTCTTCATCCCCACCCAGTTTTTCATAACCCACCCACCTTTTCATCCAGCTGCAGATAAAGCTTTGCTCTCTCCGACTCAAATTTCTCCCTTTCTGCATTCGTCAGCGTTGCAGCTTTTGGTGCAGGCGCAGTTTCTGCAGCAATAATCTGCAGTTGTTCAATTATATCTGACTTCCTGTTGTCTTTGGCACTAAATTGTTCATTACTGGGTACGGCCTCCCCTAAAAGGCAATGAGGTAAGTCAGGCACAAAGACAAAAGACGTATTGGGTAAAGGGTAATTACACCTAATTCAAAAAAGGTTGTCTTCTGAATTGTTGCATTGTGCATTGCGCATTGTTGCATACCCAGACCGCAA
>JAOBRH011224597.1:0-12624 GCA_027575125.1 Umimayanthus parasiticus | reverse complement strand
TTATTTGGATCTTCCACATCATCGGCTTTGAATATTGGTATAATTTTCGCTAATTTTAGCTTCCTAGGGTAGGTACCTAGAGAGACAGACAACTGATACGCACCTCTAAAGTTTGGGACATTTACAGATATTTTTTACAACTTCTTCCCATGGTGCGTTTGGTGGGGATATCTTGCGAACAAACGAGGGTTGGATCGAAGGAACCTGTCACTACAAGTTTGGACGTACTTCGTGCTTCCATGCAAAGTTAGAGCAAAATCGATGATTTGAGATGTGTCCCCATCTGCAATGATCTGGATGGTTCTCTCTCAGATTGCCACTCTTTTTCTTAACTAGGAATTGTTTGATAACAAAATAAAGGATTGCAGAGACTTGTAAGGAATTTCACATTAATGCAAATCCACGCAATATGAAACAAATATAGCGCTATTATTTTTTTAGCAAACAGTTGTGCCTTTTATATAACACACATTGTCATATTCAGAACCCGTACGTCCTAGCACCTTTTGCAAAACGAAGAATTCTGGCCACATCTATAATGGAGGTCCGAGATTCTGACTTTTCGCAAGTGAAATTCTACTAAAGATGATGCGCATATATTATTCTTCGATCTCCACCATACATCATAAGTCTGACACAGATAGTTTAAATCGTTTCAAAAAAACCGTAAAGGTTCCCTCTCTCTAGGCGGTGTTTTCCATCCCTTCCATCTCAGGATGGGCGGGGGGAGGGGTGTTGTATCAACATCCCCTCCTTAAATTATCTAATTAGTTATCGATTGACTTGAAAACTTTGCATGCACATAGCAAACGTGGTCATAATTGTAAATCAATATTTTTTTCAACTCGAATTGCTAATAAATTTGCATAAGTAATACCTTTATGTCGTAAACTTGGGTCTCTTATGGTACAAAAGTAAGAAAACCTATTTAAACAGCTCTCATGACGACGTAGTATACCTAAACTACCCAAAGTAATTACTAATATTTAGGTATTCTACCAAAGTATTCGTATCAGGATTTTAATTTGAGAATGCAATAAATATGGATAATAAACAAAATAAATATAAGGCTATCGCGGATTTACAGAGAATTTCTATTTCTATATTGTAAGCCTTGGTTTGAGCTATAAATTGGTCGAGCTAAATATTGAAAGTAAAGCATTTGCCAAATCCACTTTATATCTCAAGTATTGTGACAAAAGGACAACAAAAGAAAATTAAGATTAAGGAAATGTTTAAGTATATTTCTGCTGCCACCCCTTCCCCTCTCAGGATGGGGGATTTGTATTAACCCTCCCACCCCCAACTTTTTCCACGCCTAATTTTTTGAGCTTGAGTATCTGGACAAAGGGTGGGTAAATTAACCGCCAAAATGCAAAAGCGGCAGGAGGAAAAATACGAAATGGGAGGAGGGGAGGTGTTGTCGCCCGAGGGCGAAGATGAGAAGTACTATATTTGGTTAGGCACCAAGTAGGCAAAAGTGAGAATTTAGTACGGCCTGAGCTAAAGCCTTTCCTTATGGCCGAGGGGACGCGTACGTTTCTTTGCTATCATTCACATAACTCTTTGTATTTAATTCACATGTGCTAACTTTTTCAAGCCTTTTATTTTTTAAAGCTGTAAAATGGTGATTCAATAAAAAAAATCTATCCATTTTTTAAAGCTGTAAAATGGTAATTCAATAAAATATCTATTTTTTCTTAGTAATGGCTAATGGGGTGGTACACATTTTTTCTGATTTAAATGTTATTCAAACTCAATGTTCTGTGCTAACAATTAGTGACGTTATATCACCACGATCTGTGACGTTGCAAAATCATCATCTTAGATGCAATGGCCGCATCTTGGATTTTGTAACTCGGTCCTCGGTGACGCTAAATATAATATTTAAAGTTTTGAAACAACCTATTCTTCTATCGAAACTGCAATATTCATTTACCTTTTAACCGAAAATAGTTATAAAATTGCCTGACTTGTCACTCAGACTATAGCCTTGTATAAACCTCTTCCTTCTCCCTCCCCGCTCTCCTCCCCAATCAGTTAGTTAAAATACTTGCCTGTCCGTGAGGCTCCAGCTTAAGGACTGAATCAGCAAGAATGACGTCGTTTGTTAGCCCTGCTCTCACAACTGCGTCAATAAAGTCTTCTGGCTCGATCTTGGAGACCCTAATAAGCGTTGGTTCTTGCAAACTGCCTGCTTTTATGCTTATGTGTACATTGTTCAAATGAAGTTGTCCCCCGTTTACCCCAATGAGTTTCTCACTAACATTGAGTATACCTGTGTTAAAATACAAAATAATACGTTATTGATTTTCGTATTTTTAATAATACTAGCAATTTTTTCTGATTAAAAAAGGGCAAATATGGTAAATATTTATTTGGCGCTTGTACGTGTAATTCTAACACTGTTCTAAACATCTGTAATGTGTATGCATATGTAATTTACATTAAAAATATCAAAACAAAGTTGTATGCACGACACAGAAGCGATGTTTCACTGACGAACATTCAGACGAGAAACAAATTCCTTCGATGATTTTTATCCAAAGTACGTTCTTCCCCTTTTCTCAGCCTAAGCATGCTCTTAGCATGTTCAAGATTAAATTTTGGACATTTTTCAGCCTCCGTTTTTAAATAAAAAAGAGTGTATAGTTTAAAGCCAAATTGGAAACTTTTTAATAAATTCGTTGCGACTGTAAAGGGAGAGCCAACAAACAACATTGCCCGACATCAATGAAATTGACGGGTAACAACCTACTTACATTTACCCTGAAGATGACTTAATCAGCAGGTTGTCAAAACATGGTTCATAATCAAAACGGCAGTCCTTCCTCAGGACTACATTTACGCACGGACGATTATTCAATTACAAACAATTCCTTAAAAATAGCAAGTTTACTGATATGATGTAGAACAAAACCAAAGTAGGTACCGGTAAATTAACGGAATTGAACGCCAGACACCTTGTATGTAAAACCAAAATGATACCTCGTCGACACTAAATACACTGAGTATTTTGCAATTAGTACCTATCGCTGGTGGAGCACAATAATCTTCTGTGATTGGCTTGACGTATGACTCCCCTGTGATAGCTTCCTGTTGTTGTGGACTGATATTCCTGTCGATATCACCAACTATGTCGTCGTAAAGTTCTTCTTCTTCGCCGGACATGTCCTGGTAACACCCTTGTTCAGTGTTCACTGAAACTTCTACGCATTCGTAAATGTCGTCGTAACATTCTTGTTCATTGGAAAGACGAAGTAATTTAACTGAAAAATAAGTACAAGCAAAGTTTAACCCTACATTCCCCAAACAACCAGACAGCAAAGGCAAGGGATTCAATGCCAAACTTTTAGTTTGTTCCGAAGGTTTAGATGTTTTTCTTCAGAACATCTGTTATAAACCTTTTTCAATATCTGTAGTTTCTAACGCAGGGAGTAGCCTTGTTTAGCTTAAATTGTTGTATGCCAAAGATATATCGCACGTATACCTTTGGCCCAAAGCAATGATTTGCAATGCTAAAATTTAGGCTCAGTGAAAGGCTAAAAATAAGACTCAGTGCAACGCTAAAAAAAGCCCTGTGCGAGGCTAAAAATAAGGCCCATTGCAGGATAAAATAAGGTCCGGTGCAAGGTTAAACATTAGTCCTAGTGAAAGGCTAAAAATGAGGTTCAGTGCAAGGCAAAAAAAGGCCAGTTGCAAGGCAAAAATAATGCTAAGTGCAAGGCTAAACATAAAGCACAGTGCAAGGCGAACCAATTGGAAAATAAATTATATTGAATGTTTATGTTTATGACCAAGCAACCCATTTGCAATCCGCTACAAGTTATTTATATAATTTGTTTTAGTTCCAGTCGTTAGTTCATGGTTGCTAGCGTATTTTAATCAGAGCCACTTTGGATTTTTGAAGACACGTATTTACGTTTTTTCCGGTTCTTGTGCAAAAGCATGCCTTGAAAACGGCTGGACAGGGGTAACAAAAATTTCTATTTTACAAAATAGAAAACATAATAGCCAAGAGGAAGTTCAAATGTAATTTTAATTGCTGCTCAAATATTGTTACTGCACTTATCTGAGAAATGTCGGTAAACTGCTGGTTGTTTTCAAGACACTCGCTTTCACCTTCAAATAGACAATGGAGTGGAACATTTTGACACCCCAAAGGATTTTTCAAATTATGATTTGGTTAATCAGTCTTCTAACAGACCGACAACTTTCCAAACTCGACATCTTCGACACCGTTTGGGCTCTAATAGACGCTCATAACACTCTCGCGACTCTCCTGATAGCCTTCGTGACAAAAACGAACGTTTACAGTTTGGTTAAGTATTTGTACAAGAGCAGTTATAGTATCCATCCAATTTACATCAACATGTACCGACATGACAAAAACAAAGTTAGAAACGAAACGCTTAATATGATGACTAATCTATGACTGTTTTACGGCCATACATACAAAAGCGCGGATAGTAACATCTTTAATTTCGATATCAGTTCACATTCCATGTCAAAAATCATTTGCGTAGCTTAGCTACCTAATAAATTACCATTTACTGTCACTAAACATAATTGAGTAATAAACCGCATAATAAACCTCAAAATCATAAAGTACTTAGAAAACTAGTACCTCTCACTGGTTGAACAGTACAATAATCTGCGGCGATTGGCTTGGCGTATGAATTCTCCTGGGAAGCTGCGCATCCCAGTTGTTGTTGTGGACTGATATTCTTGTCGATATCACCAAAGATTTCTTGCGCATGGTTAGTGGCCTCTTCGTCTACGTCGTCGTAAACTTCCACTTCATTAGAAAGGCGAAGTAAATCACATGAAAAATAATTACAACGTGTGAAAGATTAACCCTCCATACCCAGAGGTCTTTCCTTAAAACACTTACTGCAAGTCTTTTTATTAATATATAAAGCTTTACAGACGTTTTTAGTAATAAACATATGAGTAGCACTTTTATCCCAAAAAATTACAACTTTCCGTTTACGATTTTCTCATTGTAATAATTTTCAAGTTTTTATGTCGGCATGTTATTGTTATCTTACCCAACCCATTTTTTCCAGAGCAAAAATTTTTGATTTGTGTACGTTTTCTTAGATATCATGACTACGTTGACAAAGAGTAGGTTAATGAGCAAATGGCAATGTCTCTAAAAAACAACGAAGATTCCGAAAGAAGGGTAGGTTGAGTTAGGGGTTTGAGGGAGTGGGTAATAAAACTGGGTGACGACAATGTACTCAAAAGACACGTGGCTAGCGAAATATGTAGCAATTTTAATAAGCATATTATTTTTATATCTGAAGCAAAAACAATGTTTCACTGCCAGATAATTCTGGCGCAAAGTTATTAGATCACTCTACCGATCGTTGCAGAAACTGCCCATTTGCAAAGCAAGCAGTTTTGGAACAGCCTAAGGTAATCTTCCATAAAAGTGACACTGGTTCAATGACAATGATAATTTAATACCAGCGATGACAACATCCACATCAATGACAAAGGCAATGAAATGAACAATGACATGACCATGAAAACGACATTGAAAATGACAAAGATATCATCATAGACAACAAGAACAACACCAACCACAACGACAACGACAACGACAACGACAACAACAGCAGCATTCACAGTGTAAAGGCAAATGATATTGATAAAGATAATGCTGCATACATGTATCTGCTGCTGCTCTTCCAATGCCAAGGCCAAGTGCAAGACCAGATACAAAGTCAAGGATAGAGACAGGGACAAGGACAACAATAACAATAGCAACACCACCACAACCACAACCACCACCACCAACAACAATGACAACACCACCACAACCACCACCAACAACAACAATGACAACACCACTACCAACAACAACAACAATAGCAACACCAACAACAGCGACAACGACAACAGAGATAACAACAAGAGCAACAATGACAACGAAAATGGTAATGTAATGACGATGCAAATGATAATGATAATGATAAAGATGATGCTGCATATCTGCTGCTGCTCTTCCAATGCCAAGGCCAAGTGCAAGCCCAGCATACAAAGTCAAGGACAGGTGCAGGGACAAGGACAATAAAAGAGACAAAGACAAAGGCAGGGACAATAACAAGAAAATTTAAATGCATGCATGGCAATGTTTAAGATAGCGTTAAAAGAAACAAAATATACCAGATTTGTCTTACCTTGTTTTCTTAAGCAAAGTATCGCAAATAGATTTTGCCAAAATAACACGCCTGAATCGTCTGTCCACTTGAGGGCCGAATAGCGCCTTTTTTTTAGACGTTTAGGTAAAGGACATCCCCTTAGGCAAATGGGAATCAGTACGTGACCACTTGTTTCTTGCAGCCACAGCGACAAGTGTTCATAATAACTACTTTTGTAGTGTGGAGAGATAACCAATATTAGGCAGCGGCTGTGCTTTGCATGGTAATATATGTTCTCCAGCACAAACTCTCCTGGCAAAAAATCTTTGAAGTCAATACAGTATTTGAGATCGCTGGGATGACTCTCCAGTTTAGGCAAGAGAATCGTGTTAACCCATTCCCTGTCATGCTGGCTGTACATTACAAAGACATCGTATTTGTACAAGGTTGAATCTGCAATGCATGCAGAATCTTTGAAGTCGATGCAGTATTTGAGATTGCTGGGATGACTCTCCAGTTTAGGCAAGGGAATCGTGTCAACCCATTCCCTGTCATGCGTGCTGTAGGTTACAAATGCGTCGTATTTGTACAAGGTTGAATCTGAATGGAAATGTTAGATGAAAACGTCAAATACATAATTGGAGGCGGAAACAAGAAGAACAGATCGTCCTAGATACTCTTGACCGTTCTAGTAACTATAGGTAATAAGAGTCATATAGTTAAAGCTTGATGAAATCTTACTGAAAATGATCTATATTTAAACTTTTATTTTTAATTTCAAAGCGCATTAATTCAGTGGATAAAGAAAATATTATGGCAAACACTAGCACAATGCCGCCTAAAAAAATACCGGTTTCAACTCACAGCTGGGCCTGGGGCAAGAAATTCGAGAGAAAAATTTTTGATTGCTGCGGAATTCTGTGTGAGGAGAAGAAGAAGAGTTTCCTTTCTATTCTTCTTCCATGCTATCCATCTTCCATGCTATCCATCTTCCATGCTATCTATCTTCCATGCTATCCATCTTCCATGCTATCCATCTTCCATGCTATCCATCTTCCATGCTATCCATCTTCCATGCTATCCATCTTCCATATATATAACTGCCTAACCTGATAGACAAACATTTCCAAAGAAGAATAAGCTGCACAAGATTTTTAATAGAGGAACAGTGAAGGTCAGTGATAGTTGCGTCGACAACATGGCAAGCATCATCAGAAGGCACAACAACAAAATTCTAAACACCACATCCGCAGACTGAAGTCCAGTAAAAATGTATGTGAAACTGCAACAAAGACGCATAATGTCCCCTAGACGGCGCCTGCTTACGGATAATCTCGTATACAAAGCTGAAATCGAAGCATCGAGCAAGTAGGCAAACCAAGAAATGCACCAGAATGAGGAGCATTCTTTCAAATCAAAATTCAATAATCATAAACATCGCTCAAACACGATCGTTGCGCCAACTCGACGGCCCTATCAACTTACGCCTGGGAATTGAAGAAGTCGAAAGTTAATTGCAAAATAGAGTGCAACCTCGGCCTCACTGAAAAGCTTTGCATTTTAAACGCCAAAAAAAGTCACCATTCTTAACAAAAGATCGGAATTATTTAGCAAATGCCGGCATGAGAACAAGTGTTATGCAAACAACTTTAAAACAGCATAACTTGTTTTATCTTTAGTCTGATGATCGCCTCCGAGCGTGAAAATCGAGTTTCAGAATTTTAAATAGCTTTTACAATTTACAGCTTTTACCCAATGTTTTACCCATTTTAACAATTTTAACAATTTAAAAAAAAACATAAAAAAATAAAACAAGCGCCCAGCCGCGAATAAGCGCCCACATCAAAACAGTGCCCACTCATCTAAGATTCCCAATATTGAATAAGAGCCCAAGAGCCCGGCCGGTTGTTGGAAGGTGGGTTAACTCTAACCAAAGGCTAAATTTTTAACCCGCGATGGGGTTTACTTCCTTGAAAACTGATTTGTGCTGTCATTTCTGGTTTACGTAATTGGGTTTCCTTGGAGTGTACTTCAATAATACTTTGATAGACCGGGTGTGTTTCTAGACAAATAAATCTCAGTTGAAAGTTTCACCTAACCATTGGTTAAATTTAACCAACCTTTGAGCAACCGGGCCCAGGGCGTTTATTCGACTAAATACGGTATTATCCATTCCGGATGTTAGGCTTCAACTAAAAACAAAAACAAATCACCCTCGGCTCCAATTGAATCAGGTCATGGGGTCAAACGGGTTGTTTGAGCTATTGCCATGGTAGTGTTGGATTCAAAGTGAGCTCCTTCCCAGTCTTGGAATAGTTTTGAAAAGATAACATCAAAACAATTTGACAAATCTTTTAATCTTTACAGCTAGCATTACTGATAAAAACAAAAGTGGCAAAAATATACATTTATCAGTACAGATTCGGTAGAACAAAAGATTTATCTTATTTTATAAGTACATAAACAGTATGCTAGTTGTAAAACAATGACCATAAAGTATACAAGTAAAGGTTTTGAGAATAGATGCTAGTGTAAAACTACAACCGTAAAGACTTATCAAGGCTTTCTTCCAAATATATGTTGGATTATTCTTATATATTTAACTTACCTTTTTCTGATCTACCGTGTGCAGGGATTTCATCAAAATTAGCTTCTCCTGACTTAGCAACAAGTTTGCTAGAAGTATTCAATGCGCAATTGTTTCCGAAGCTCCATTCTTGACCATTGCAATCTAGTTTAATGAAAAAAATGGGATATTTTTCAAAATTGGAGATATGAAATGAAACAAAAGATATCAGCGGTATTGTGTTGCAGTGAATTTTTTTTTTTTGCAATACCTCTCACAATTCCAAAATTCACAGTTTATACTAAATTCAAATACAATGTGACCTTTTTGACAAAATCTCTTGCTTGCTTTACAATACATTTTTGCTTTCTTGTAGTATTTTCCGTTTGTACTTTTTAAACTTGTTACTGATTTTAGATCAATAGATTAGCGCAAACGAGGATTTATCGATTAAAAAACTCTTTATGTCGAGATACCTTTATCCGTGACAATAGGGAAATCCCCCTCCCATCTCCATTCACTCACCCCGTTGGGTTGCTTTTTGGGATATTCACTAGAGTGTCACATAAATCATGATGAGACAAGCAATCTGCAAGCATCCGTTCCTGAAATTCTTTTCCTATTTGCTGTTAGTGAAGAAATAGAAAATAAAGAACATAGTTTTACCGTCACTGAAGTCCTGCAATGGGGCTAGCAATTTATTCCAGTCTTGAGGTGCCGCAAGCTCCCCAAGCTTTATTCCTGTCCAATCAAAATGATCAAAAGGCAGCAAAACCCCTGGCAGTTGACACTTTTCGTGAATTATTATCCTCAGTGGCTTTCCTGTCGACTCAGCTTCGTTGTACACCAAGTAAAACGCGCTCATACAAAGATTACTCTCAATGTAACTTGGAGATAGGACCAACACAAAGGTTCGACTCAACTGAGATAGCTCTGCATACCACTCCTCTACTGGTTTGCCTGGTAATCCACAACTTGGCAAAGTTATAATCCGTAATCCAACTTTCATGTCTCTCAGTTTATTGGCGAGGCACTGATTGACCCATCTTTCATCGTCCGGACTGCATAAAACAAAGATGTCGTACATACATCCTACAACAAACAACAGTAACAAAATAATATCATTGATTTTCACTCATCGTTTTAAATATTCGATGCTAAACCTTGAAGCACAATATGTGGAGAAGAACGTTCACACCCAGAAAGAGTTTTATCAAAGTTACGATTTCAAAGAGTTGAAACATTTGTACTTAAATGATAGGTTTCATGCATGCTAGAGTTACACTTTAATAGTGTGGACGATATTTTTGTTCAATGAATGTACCAAACTATCTTTTATTGACAGCCCACTGAGGATTTTGATAACGCTAAGACTCTCATCCTTATTTGTTTGAAACAACGTCCTTGCATGCAACCAAAGCTACTCTATTACCGCATAACAACATGAACAGAACCTAATTATGTCAAACTAATATATTTTCAAAGAGCTACCTAACTACCAAGTTTCATAACAATATAGTTTCATTGCCATAGAGTTAGGGGGGGGGGGGCGCAGTGCCTCCCACAAGAACCCATCCTGAAATGGATAAGTTCCTTAATTTAAACGCTAGCAGTGCAAACTGGAAATGTAATTTAAAAATACCCCACAAGAAATATTTTGGTAGTAAGCTAACGTGGCAATTACGTAATATAACATCCAAACCCGCAATCTTGACTTTTATGGGCGCCGCTTTCAATTTTTATGACGTTAGAACATTGTCTTAATTGAATTATTGAAAACGCAAAAAAAAATCTTCGAGGCCAGCTAGATCTTGGAAAAACCGTAACAAATTACTTTGAGAATAAATACCGATAATAGATTTTCTCGGTTAGAAATAATACAAAACAAGGAATTTACAAGTTCAAATCATTCAGCGCAGTAAATATTTCACTTTACCTTCACGTCCTAGTTTATTTTCAGTGTCATCTCCCTTTCTCACAAGATTTAAGACATTTTCGTGACACGTAACATCTGCACCATATTCCAAGCAGAGCTCTGCGAATTCCATTCTTTGCTGTAGCAAAGCCACATGCAGTGCGGTCCGTCCACTGCCATCTTTGAGGTTAGGATTTGCTCCTTTTTGTAGTAGATTTCTTGCATGCGAAAGTCTGCCATGAACAATTGCAGTATGGAGGGGGGTGCTTCCTGTTTCATCCCTTCGGTTTACATCTGCTCCATTGCTCAACAGAAAATCAAGACAAGCAGGCGATTCGTTGTAGCAGGATATGTGAAGAGGTGTCCGTTGTCTTCTATCACGGACATTTGGATCTTCTCCGTCCTGTAGCAGGATCCTAGTCTTGTCCGGACAGTCACTGAGGACTGCTTGATGGAGTCTACTAAAGCCATGGTACCACTTTAGTATGAAACGTTTGGCTTGACTTGATAATGCTCTACCTCGGTGGAGCAAACCCAGAATCTTATCCATCGTTGAGAAATCATCAAGTTTTGATTATCTGCGGCAAGAAAATAAGTTATAACAATTGCTTGCCCATTGGGGGCAATTGGTAATCAGAAGTCAATTTTGGAATTTATGTTCAGTTGCTAAATTCCAACCGTTCCTTAACAGACAGGTTCACGCCTACACCCTAAACCTATTCCCAAACGGGAACACATAACATATATAAACAGCAACACAATCAAACTTCCAAACTGTGCAAAAGTTTGATGATGACCGTACGATCGAAAACGGTCAGTTGTCGCCCTTTTTATATAACACAATTTTTATCTTAAGGTCTTAGCCCCATCTTAGGGGTCAAAAGTGACACTTCAAAATTTTAATAAATATCGAATCTTTATTGTTTGCGAATAAATTTTGCCCAAACAAAAGCTGATTTTGGTAAAGAGAAAGTGCCAAAAGTTTCCATTGAAGTTGGTTGTCAAGTCAGCCTTGTTGGCATCCATATTGAAGAACCAGCTGTATTTTGTGCCAGCGGTTGTCCAAATTTCCCGAATAAGAAGTACAGTGCATCACTGTGCATGTAATCCGCTTTCCCAAAACACGATTGCTCATATTACTACGGTTGCTATGGTGACGTCATTTGTTTGGGATGCCAAAGTCATCGAGCACTTTTTGCTTTTAGTTCGTACTTCAGCCGACTGTTATCGGCGAATTCTACTCAATACGAGTCTTTCCGAGTAGAATTAAAGATGGCGAACTCGAAATAGACATATCGAGGCAAAAATCGAGCATTTATTTCGTTTTTTGACGCAGGTTTTTGTTATCTGATACAGGTACAACATTGAATAAGGAAAAAAATAAAACTTAGATGAAACGATACTTAATGAAATTTGCCACAAATGAAGAACATATGGTTTGTTTTGGAAACAATATCGCCCCATTCCTCACTAACAAAAACTGCTTTAGATGCGGGCTCCGAGTCACGTTAGGTAAATGAGTTTTTCAAGACAATTGTTTACTTCAAGAGTAATACAGCGGAGGAAATCGAAATAAACTGTATTTTATGACCTTGCATTGTGATGGTAATTTGACACAATTAGTATCGATTTTTACGCCAAAATTAATATTTTATGAAACCTTATTCACAGCATTCTTACCATGAAAAAATTCAGTTGAATCGCTTTAATCTAACTTAAGAGGTTCTGCCTGAGAAACTGGTGCAGAACCTGGAAATGGGGGGTCAGCCGATTGGCTTCACACTCAGTGGGCAGAGTCGTAGTGGGGAGTGATGTTAAATGCCACAGTTGAAAGCTGCTCAAGAACTTTTGTTTACGAGTAATGATGACCCCCCGAAAGGGGGGTCAAAAGCACTAAATTTAGTGTAAATTTGGTCAATGTTTGAGGTATCATAAAAATATCAGAGCAACTCTAGAGCAAAACCCTTATAGATGTTTTAGTACAATGACATATC
>JAOBRH011223486.1:0-12633 GCA_027575125.1 Umimayanthus parasiticus | reverse complement strand
TCCCTCCCTTCCTTCCTTGCTTGCTTGCTTGCTTGCTTGCTTCCTTCCTTCCTTGCTTCCTTCTTTGCTTCCTTCCTTGCTTCCTTGCTTCCTTGCTTCCTTCCTTCCTTCCTTCCCTGCTTCCTTCCTTCCTTGCTTCCTTGCTTCCTTGCTTCCTTGTTTCCTTCCTTTAACTCTTTTCCTTCACTTTATTACCCATTAATTTATCTATTTTGCCCCATCCCGAGTTGTGTCTATCATTTCCTCTTCCTTTGTTTCTTCCTTCCTTTCTTTTTCTTTCATTTCATTTCCTTTTGTTTTCTTTCTTTTCCTTTTGTTTCGTTTTGTTTTGTTTTGCCTCGTTTCCTTTTGTTTTGTTTTCATTATTTCTTTTACTTTCCTTTCCATCATTTCCGTTTCTTTTGTTCGTTTTCTTTTGTTTCGTTTCTTTTTCTTTCTTTTTCTTTCCTTTTCTTTCCTCTCCTTCCTGTCCTTATTTTCTTTTTCTTTCTTGCCTTCTTTTATATTTATTTTCCTTTTCTTCTGCTAACTTGTATTTTTATTTTTTCCTTTCAATTTTCTTTTATCTTTCACACTTCTCTCTGTCTCATTTTTTTCAAGTGATACGAGTTACAGTAACTGGCAAAGTAACGATGGCCTTGCCGTTGTCCTTCCCTTCAGGTCTCTCCATTCTACGATCAACAGAACATGTGGAAGACACTCCCAGTTCCATTCCTGTGCAAACAGCTGGCTGTCTCCTGTTACTTCCCATCCTCCAAATTCTCGCCACACCAGGCACTGAAACTTGGACCGCAGCAAGTGGTAGAACTACTTGCCAGCAGTTGGCATCACAAGTGTTAGCTATTTTGGAACTTATTACCACCAGAGAAGTTTATCAGGAGAAACAAGAAGAGGTATGAGCAACAAATTTGTAATCAGTGGTCGCTGATAATGTACCGTAAAACCTCGAAAAGGAGCCCAGTGGGCTTATTCTCAAAAAAGAGCCCGTCTCTTGAGTTTGCTAAAGTATTCTCGAAAAAGAAGCCCATCTCGCAAAGAAGTCCAGAGGCTCCTTTTTTTAGGACAGTAAATAACGAGATTCGTGTTTTTCTCGAGTATTATTTGACATTTATGATATTTCGTGGTTGAAAAATTTGTGTACTAATCCTGCACATTGTTTCATAGTTGTCAATTTCAATATTTTTAGCATTCATCTTGAATATAGTCCCATCTCTTGAGTTTGCAAACATAAACCATTTTGAAAAGAAGCCCACCCAAGGGCCTTAAAAAGGAAAGAAGACCATGGGCTTCTTTTGGAGGTTTTTGATATTGCCAACCGAGGTGTTTATTAGCTACAGGTATTTATGACAGTTTGCTGAACTTTATTGCTCTCCATAATGGCGGGAAATCAAGTTAACAGTTAATCAAATAATAGCCTGCGTAGCGGCGATTTTTGAGGAGGGGGGAACAGAAAATCCGTGATCTCGAAAAAACGGCCGCCATGTTGGAAAAAACAGCCGCTACGCAGGCTATCAAATAAGAGATACTAAATTTGAAACTGGACGCTAACCCCCTCCTCCGCCCAACAATTCAAACTTGCCAACTATTCCCATTTTTGACTTTCAAACTTCCAAAAATCGGGACATCCTAATTTTCTAGAATTTCAGCTGGTAAATATTCTTGTTAAATGTTTTTAAAGTAATATTTAAGACATAAATCAGTATATTTACAGGTCTTTTTTCTGCAAGTCGATAAGAAATTTCCCCTATCAATGCAAACCGTACGTATGGATGGCTTGTGGATTTCGATGCGGAGTGCAGTTCACGATTGATCTGCTTTGGTCTTCCTCTTCTCCAGATTTTCAGCATTCCAATGCGCCCTCAGGGCTTTGATCTGCGACATGGGTGGGGGTAGGGGGTTGATACATGTAGCATGGAGTTAAAGTGTCCTTACTTCTGATTTCCAAATTTTGGCAGGTATGACAATTCAAATATTGACATTTTACGTATTAATAATAAAATGCTTGAACTTCCTATTATATAATTTCTTCAGGAAGCCCAATGTGGTCTACTTCTGGATGCTCCCCTGAGTTCATGGATGAGAGTTGTTCGAACAAGTGCGGTGATGATGCAGAGATGCACGTGGTTAGTAAAATTGGCGATATGTTGATTTTAGGGGGTTGTATTACACTACGAACGCGCAATTTTGCTAGAGCTCGGCAAAACACAGAGATACATAAATAACAACTGCTACAAACAAATCAAGCACAATTCCACTTCAGACACTGCGAAGATGTTATGGATGGTATGTGTTTGTGGACGATTAAAAAGATTGCAATAATGAATGCTGAAATGAATTTCCGATTGGCTTGTTAGGGTAAATTATTTACTAATGTAACAGGGCTCCCCAGAATGCATGGTTCCCTCGACAATCACATTTTTCTTTGCATAATTAATAGTTATGTTTTGTTTCTTTCATCAAGGAATAAGATGTCAGCAGTTAATTGGTTGAAGTCTCTGCAGTCAACACTGCCCTCACAGAGTGAAGTATCTTGCCACGTGACAATGCTATTGTCTGCTCTGCTTGTGACTTCATGTGATGGTGTTGCTATGGAGATCCTGAGAGTAATTGGTTTGGTATCCAAGATTGATCCGTCTCAGGTGAAGCAATGGAAAGCAGTTGTGAACAGTAGATGTATATTTTGAATGAAGATGTTGATATGTGTCAAACATGTATACATTCAAAATCTTCATTCAAAATGTACAATTGGAGGTTCGTTTTACTGTATACGTCTAATTCAAGGAGGTTGGTCTTTCAAGATATAAGAAAGGAAAGATACGACCTGCTTCTGTTAGTACTGATTCATGTGCGTCTTTTCCACACTCCAGAATTGCATTGTTAGCTCCACATGTGCATGCATCTAAGAAAGTATTGACTGATTGAGGCATTCCTGGTTCCAACATATATATGTATAAAAACAATAATAATAATATTAATAATAATAATAATAACAATAATAATAATAATAATTATTATTATTATTATTTTTATAGTAATAATAATAACAACAATAGCTGCGATTTATGCACAGTAAACAAGACGGACGTTAGCTATACAGCTGATGTGGCCGTGTGTTACATAATATTAAAATTAAGGCAACCGATCTGATATGTCTTAATGTCTGACTGCTATTTGGTATAACTGTTATGCCTAACTGTCATATCTATCTATCCAGTGTTTGCATGTCAGACTATATCTGACAAAGAATTACCTGCTTCCTTGACTATCTAATTTAAAATGATAAAACTTGTAAAAGTAGATAAAATCATTACTTTTCCCAAGGTTCGGTAAAAATGTGAATGATTTTAGTTGTTCATTTACTAACTTTTTAAATGATTAGGGTATTTATCACAGAAACACTTCTGCATTTACGAAATTGATACAGTTGCACTAATAGGAGCTCTTCTTATCACAGGGCCCAACTCTGTTACCGTTGTTACTGTACAAGCTTGGTAAAGAAAACACACCCGATCTTCGGCTTGAGGTTCTGTACACACTACCTGGACTTGCGACTCACAGGGTTTGTTGAAAGTCTTCCCTTTACACTTTTGAACATTCTTACGTGCAAGTACATGTAAGATTCAAATGTTGATTTTATAATTTTATGTTAATGCTTCGGGACGGCTTATGCCGCGTTCACACAAACATATTTTACGATTAAACTGACTTTTTCAAGTTATTGTTACTAGCAGCCTAAAAAGTCTTCAGGACTGAATCCAACTTGAATGGCTATGGCTATTTTCAAGATTTGTTTGTTGTAGGTTTTGAGCCGAAAGTCTTGCTGTACTGGAAGGTATTTTTTAAACCTGTTTAGCTAAACAACGTTAAGACATGTTTAAGCGTTGGTGTGAATGGAGTATTAGTCTTCAAGAACGTCGCTCTACATGTGGAGTAAAAATGAGAATATTGTAGCTAAGTTGTATTCGTTCCTTCTTTTGTTGAGGCTCCGTCTTCTTTCGAAACCGTTCAAAGTGAATGCTTCTAATGATACGTGTACCATCAAAAATATGTAGGTTTTGTGTATCCTTACAATAATTATTAGTTTTGTGCGTTTTCCATTCTGTAACTAGGGACTTTAAGCAACTATGAAGGGAACGTCGACGAGAACGTTACGGAACAAAAGACTTAATTACTGAGGATGCAACCAGCTGGCCTCCTTTCGCTTCCATCGTCTTCCTTAAGTAAACAGAACGTGAAAAGCTCACTTTTGTGATTTTCAGAGCGGCTTCAAAATTAATGTTTCTAACTTTTCATGTTCACACAGCTTCACGCAAAACGAAATAGAAACGAATGAGTTATACAAACAAGAAAAAGGAAAACGGGAGTTAAAATCTCAGCAGCCGTCTTTGTTGACGTTCCCATCGTAGTTGTGTGAAGTCCCTAATGTGTGCATGCAATAATGGGAGATGCTTGTCGTCGCAGACCTGTTGTGGCAAATGTTAGTAATATTTTAGAACATATTTGGGGCTAGCCTCACCGGGACGCCAGCCTCTCATCCAGCTTGTTTTTTCTTGTTGTGACCTGAATGGAAGTTTCCAAATAAATCAAATTAAATAATCCTGCGAGAATATGACCAGTTTTTAAATTACGTGCTTAGTTTTGGAAGTTTGAGGTACATACTTCTGGAAAAGAAATTAGAATATTTATTTGTTAACTGAAATTACTATGAAGTATTGGACGAAAACCGTTTATGGAGTAAAACAGTATTTCTCCTAAGTCACCTTACAATTCGTGCCCGTCTACAACAGGTGACAGTTGGTCCCGTCTTACGAACCATCCAGACTGTTGGCCTGTCACCACAACTAAGACCGCTGGCCATCAGGTTGCTGTGTAAGCTGTGGCACGTGCAGAGTCGCGTATTTCCGCACCTGCAAAGGATGCTGGTTGCTGCAGATGCTGACGTCACAGGAAAGGAGACACTGCAAGAATTGCACATCGCAAAGGCTGCAACCATCAGAGACATCTGCATAACTCGGTGAGAATATTTGTGTTATAATCCAGCATTGGATTTATGGACAAGTTTCAATCAGTTTCATAAAGTGGCCTGCAATTGAAACTTCTTGACGACCAGTAACCTTGAATCACTAATTCTTTTCCCACTGACAGTGATGTTCCTCTCAATTATTCCATTATGAAATGTTGCATTCTTCAAGCTTTTTTTGGGAATAAAATTAAGCAAATCAGATAGCTCAACTTTATACCGAAGGGAGGTGCAGTTGCTGTTTTTGCCTTTTTTCAGTTTTTCTTGCTTTGCAATCTAATAACTTTATGTTTTTGAGAATGTGTTAGTGAAAGTACCACCTGCAAACGAAAGTTTAATATAACAGTGTTTTAAAAACATAAAAAAATATTGGACGTTTTCACATCCCCCAAAATGTAAGATCTTATTTAAGTGCTATCACCAACTGACAAGTTTTGTAACGGGAAAAGTTCACAAATTGTATTTTTAAAGTTCAAACTGTCTAACTTAAAACCTAAAATTTCATGTCAGTTTTTGTCATTTAGAAGATGTTAGCACTTGAAACATCGAATTTTGGGGGGTTATGTTCATTCTGATTGGTTTAATTGATTGTGCGACCAATTTTGAAAGTTTGTGATGCACTCGAAGTGAACCTTTCAAAGAGATTCTGCAATTGATTTATTTCTTGTTAGAAAACCCTAAACAACAAAGTCAGAATTGGTATAGTTGTATAATTTGTTTCAGGATTCTAGAAGCAACGATAGTCTGATATTCAAATAATTTTGTTGTTGTTAAGCAGGACGTTCCGCTAGGCTAGGGACTGGTTGATCAGACCATTCACCCTTGTAGTTAACATTCAGGGCCCGGTTCCTCAAAACTTCAATTAGCGCTAACCCAGGTTAAATCGCCTAACCCAGGATTAAAAGTTAACCCACAATTAAATTGTGTTCCACAAACACCGATTAGCTCTAACCCAGGCTTAAACCGTGGGTTAAATAAAACCCACCTAGCTAGGTGGATTAACTGGCTAATCGACCGATTTGCCAAAGCAAGTTTAAAACAAACTCGAGCAACTTTAAACATTACATAGTTTGCCACAGATACAACGTATAAAAATACACTAAAAGGCCATCACTAATGTGATATCTGTAACTGTAAAGCTAAAGCGCTTAGAACTGAAGAAAGAGTTACACGACGGGTGCTGACGATTGAAAACTCCGAAGATCGTGAAGACCGCTTCAAGTTCAAGTTTCTGTTTTAATTTCTGTAGTTTCAGTTTTTAGACTCAACTAAAGGCATGGATGAAAAAATGAAAAAAATGCGAGAAACTAAAAAAATACTTGCCAAATGTGTGTGTAAAAGCAGAAAGTGTGACTTCTTGTGCGAAGAGAGGACGAGAAAGAAAAAAGATTGATCAAAACTTGCAGCTCCTGGAATCGAACCAATGACTTCTCTGCGTTTATGCTCACGCCCTGTTCAGGAGCCAGTGAGAAATGCAGGGATGCCCATTAACCCTGGGTTAGCTAATCGGTGCACTAATCGAGGTTTGAGGAACGCTTTTTAAACCATGGATTGGATTAACTAACCCTCGGTTAGGAAATTTAACCCAGGATTAATACTAACCCTGGGTTAAGTTAATCGAGGTTTTTGAGGAACCGGGCCCAGCCTTTGTGGAGTGAACATCTCCGCTTCATTGATTTTTACTTGTTGCTTACACCACAAAATTCAAGATCAAATATCTTGAAGCAAAGATTGTTTAAAGGTACTAAACACCGACGGCACTCATCACCCAACTTCTACCCTTGTGATACTTGTGTATTTCTTACACTATTAAACTCCAGTCTCAAAAAATAGAAAAATTAAGTAGGAGAGGACTCGTGTACATACCATGTTTGACACAGTTGCACAATGTGAGTTTTATGGGCTGATTACACGAGCCAGGGCCAGCCTGCTTACCCGAGCTGTCCTGCTTTGCTTTCTGGTATGTCTGTCGGGTTAAACACATCAAAAATCAACTTCGTAATTACATGACAACTGGGCAAGCATGTCTGACCAGGATCCCAGCAGTGCAATACCGGGATCCTGGATAACCGGCCCGAGTTTTTTCCATGCTATCACATTCACCGCGGGCCAGCCCAGCTATCCGAGCCAACAAAAGGACAGCGCCGAAGCAACCTCGCGTGTCCCGGGCTGGCTCGCTTCATGTAAACCCAGGCTGAATCTTATCCCGGCAAACCAGGCCAGCCCAGTTAACACATGTAATCGGCCCCTAAACGTTGGAGTTTGGTAGCATGAAAAGAGGAGTGTCTTAGCCATTTATACCGGAACTTCTTGTCAAAACTCATGCTGTTTGTTGGTCATTGCAGCCCAACACAACATGGAGCTGATTTGCTGGCTCTGCTCTCCAAGATTCTCACAGAGAACACCAAACCGGGTGCCATAGTGAATGACCCAAGCAGTATTGTGGTGACCTTGGCCATGGAGGGTCTGCAATCTCTTTGTCAACACGAGGTCAACCAAGTTACATACGTTTTTGTTTACTCCTATCCACAACATAACCAGGGTAGCTACTGGTCGGGGAACCAAGGGAATTGATATTTGGTCAGAGAAACTCGACAGTCCTGCTTAAAGTCAGTGAATTTCTTTATTAGGCTGACACAAGGTTTCATTTTGATTTATGTTTTAAATGTTATATCACATTTTACCCCAAAATAATCATTTATTAGTTTTTATTTGTTCAAATTACCACAGACAAGGTCACGGAAACCCAGCTGTTGGTCAGCTGTATCCTGATGGGCGGGAACCCTGATAACTTTCGACATCCTGGGAGACCCAGGGGGGGGGTCAGTTTCAGGAGATGGTTTGAACCAGACTTGTGAGCAAATTTTAAAACGTTGGATGCCAAACAATATCAGGACCAAAACGGTGAAGTTGAAGGCCAGACCGTGAAAAAACCTTTATTTTACTTTTATATTGACAGCAAATTCTCTCCCTGTCGAAGGAATACTCCTGGCTTTCCGAGAGTGCAAAACATTTGCTCATATCCCAATAAAAGAACAGTTTGAAGATTTAGAAGGGTTCTCGCACCAGAAGGTGCATTCAAAAACGGAATGTATGTGCGATATAACATTAAACTCTAGTTTGATTGTTAAACTAAGGAATGTTAATTTTGTGATGACTTCGCCAGTGTTTTGAAGTTTTGAAGCTGTGTGGCAAGATCTCGAAGTTTACAGACAAACAATGTGAGCATGATATGCTGCTGACGACATTTTGAATAACAAGCTTTGCAATATCCTAAACTTACGGAGAGTGTATGGTAGGGTGGCAGAAGTTGCTTCTCGGCCTTATAGGTCTCTATACATTGTGAGATTTTTGAACTCTAGTTCCTCGGAAAGCCTTCAACATGTCACACGCAAATTGTCAATGAGAATTAATTAATTAATTAATTAATTAATTAATTAATGTAAATTATTCACAAATCTATTTGTAATTAATTGATATAAATTATACAGCATATACTGTAAATTGCATCTTCAGTTATAGTCGGGGAGCGTATGTCGCGATTTAAAGTCCCGTGGGATTTTCTTGAAGATAACAAGCCACCTATCTAAAAGTGTCAAGGGGACCCTTAGGAACACAGAAAATGTTGTCGGCAATTTTGCGACTTGCACCGGCAGCTGCTACGGTGGTTTCAAAATAGGCCCTGTATGGCTCAGCATGGAAACGAGGCTGGTACTTAAAATGCTCATAAATATCGTTAATTGCAACCAAATGTCACCAAACTTGATCAGATTTATTGTCGGATAGTATCTAACACACCAATAGTCATAAAGATAATTAAGTAGGTCACCTGACCATTTTGACATGGAAGCGAGGCTCTAACGTTAGATGGCCTATAATTAGCGTCTATTTAAACCAATTGTGAGAAAACGTGCTCAAATTGGTTATGGGATGGTATCTATCATGTTAATAAACATTAAAGTAATGAATATTTTCACGTGGCCTTTTTAACTTGGAAGTGAGGCTCTTGCAAACTGATTATATCCGGCCAAATTGTATGTACATCAAGTCCTTTCAAACATTACTATCACTTGTTCCCCAACGGCACCTACTTTGAATATTGACACGGTCTTTTATATTATCATTCATGGCATGGAAACAAGGCTGATAATTAAATACCAAGGCTTTTTGCCAATACTCATTTCAAAAATTTCTATGTTTTGTCCTTTTTAACTTAAACGGTATAAAATGATGACCTAAGCATTGATTTTTACGAGTCATCTTCATCGTGATCATCAACATCCACTTCCTCCTCCTCGTCAATGAACTTACTGCCCATCGATCTCCTCTTCCTCCTCAATGGCTTATTGCAGGGCTCGTCTTCTTCATCGTCCATACAACTACAGAGATCAGTACAAGGGAGTCCGGCCTTGCGACATTGGCATCGGTTCGTTGAGCACCTCTCCCTTGAACAGGGCCCACACTTGACTAGATGGAGCACGGCATCTTGGTGCTGGCTGTAATGGTGTCATTATTGGAAACCATTCATCTGTCAATGAAAGCATATACATGCCGTATACATTACGTTTTTGCGAATTATTTTTGGTCACGGGGGGGAAAATTTCAGATAAACATATATTACATTAATAATTATGTACCTGTTTCCAATTTCCTTCCGTAATTCGATGGCAATAGCAGTTCTGGATTTGGCACATTGTCATTGTTCCCACCATACACTGGTGATGTGCTCTCTTGATAACTCCCTTCAGTACTGCTAGGGTATGGGGCGCGCAGTCTCTCCGATTCAGCTTGCTTCTTGCGAAACAGAAGCCATCTCAGTTCCTTTACCTTGGTGTTGTGGGTATTTAGCTGGTACAGCTTGCAAACTAGCTTTTCGATCCCAGCACAGGTACTTCCATTGAGCCGACCACTTTGACGCTAATATCTTGTGCTTTCATGAGCACAGTCAAAAGTGTGCACCACTCGTGAGCTGGCGCAGCATTTAAAGGAGGTGCTCCTACTCACGTGGTGGGTATCGGGTCAGTGACAAGCGAGTCTTAGGCAGACCAAACTGGGATGCTGGCGATCTTCTTCGGTTGGGTATCTAGTTGCTCGGTTGCCTCGATAGATTGGAAGGTGTCTGCTTGGGTTCTTGTCACATTTCTCCCGAGAAGCCATCCACGCAGCATCTTGCATCCTTATCTGGATTGGAGGTTCTTTCACGGCAAGACTGAACTTGATATTAACAGGACCTTTGGGCTTCAATGGCGGGGCATTCCACGAGGCTGGTAATGGAATCTGGCAGATCTTTTATTGAACGGCCTTGCAGAGTTGGGTCGACATTGCACATGAACCACCTGGTCTTCGCATTGGTAAGTCGCCATTGCAGTGCCATGGAACGTAAACTTGCCATCGACATTGGCATCGTTCTTCGGTGAATCGACGTTATCAATCGCAAAGAATACATGCCGTCCCTTTACGATGTTTGGAGGGAGATAAACATTATCATTCTGCTCAATTCGTTGAAGGCATTTGATTTGATCTGGGATTCCACTCTTAGCACTCTGTTGTAATCTCCTGACATCCCAAACCCGTGTAGTAAGCTGATGAACTCTTTGCTGCGCACAGGTTGATGGGCAGCAAGTCCTATAGCCAGTTGTTGAGACATCTCAGCTGTTATCCTAGTACTTTCTGACTTCTTGTGCTTCACCTGGCGATCTGATAGACACATGGCCACGGTACTTTGAGTAAGACTCATTGCACACTTATGTACCTCACTGGACTTTTTCTCTAACGAAAACAAGTCAAATGGGCCCTGTATTACCCACCAAAAAAAGCTGAAGAGTTCCATGGGTAAATGTTTGTCAGTGATGTTATCAAGAGAGCCGGTAAATATCCACTTCTTACACTTTCGGATAGACTTTCTAATCAGTGCAACCGCGTCAAATAACGTCTTCATCTCGTCATCTTTCATATAATCCTGATCTTCAGTTTGTTGGATCGCTCTATCTCTTCCTTTTTTCACGCTTACCCTCTCTGATTCGTTAACTCGCTTTCACCTATGAAACTCGATGTCAGCAATTTCATTTTGGAGTAGTTGCTTAATGCTTTACGATTCATGATTTCATTGGCGATGTTGTTTGCGTGAAGAATTTCTTTGTATGAAGCTTGTAACTGAGAAATCGGGACAATCTCCCCATCACTTAGAGTAATATCAGTTAAAGTTAAGAATTCTATCTTGGCTGCTATCTCACTAGCCATTCTAACAGGGACCCCAGGAGCAGGAGCGGGTTTAACGCTAAATATTGGTCACGCGACTGGTCACGCTGTTCAACCAACAGTTTTTGTGATGTTTGATGTCACTTGAAAGCGCATCAATGGAGGCAATGGCGGTATTTAGGTTAATGGCGTGCTTCTGGTTACCTGACAAAACGATGGCTTTACGCAATGACCCCCCGCCAGATAGTGTCCTAACATTAAATATAATCTCCCTATAACCTGCTTGACCATCACAAAAAAGGCAAGCATCTTTGTCTAAAGGTGAAGTTTGCGACCGAGTCAGCCGAGAACGCCCTGGAGTAATATTATCAGCTCCTGATCGAGACTTACGCCTGGATTCGTTTGGGCGTGATAACTATCTTTCTTAACTCTCTTTCTTACCTCTCTATAAGGCTCTGACGGAAATTTGCTCTCCCAAGGGATAAAACTGATCATTTTAAGAACTCATTTATTATTAGCAATTGTATATATTTTAAACTTTTTTACCACGTTTTTACAGTTTTCGACTATTTATCTTAACACTATCAGCTTTTGTAAAGTTTTAACCTAATTCAGCTACACAGCTGAAAAGTTTTAAATCTCAATAAAGTATCTATCTATCTATCTATCTATCTATCTATCTATCTATCTATCTATCTATCTATCTATCTATCTATCTATCTATCCATCCATCTATCTATCTCCGAGTATCCGAGTACTGCTTATTGCAATAACTAGCCCATTCTTTCGCAAAATCTAAAACGTTTCCGTAAGAATTGATTGAAGGTTTGCAAACAAGACTTTCTTCTCCCCTTTCTAGCAAATAACGCACAGATAAAATTCTAGATTTGTCTTTTCGGAGTCTAGAGAAGCAAAAACATGAATTCGCCATAAAAGATCATGACAGTACAGTGTGAGTAGCTTTACTACACTGACTGGCAATTCAAACTGGCAGATCGCTTAAAATGATGAAAAAGACCGCTGGCCAAAATTATCAAATAAGAAATCGCTTACCACTGATTATGTTAATTTTGATTACTATAGCAGAATTCAAAGCAGGTATTAAAGCAGGTGTCATCCCATAACCAATCTGAGCAGGTTTGGTGACAAATGGTTGAAATAAGCGATAATTATAGGCCAACTTGTGTTAGAGCCTCGCTTCCGTGTCAAAATGGTCACGTGACCTCTTTAATTATCTTTATGACTATTGGCATGTTAGATACCATCCTGAATAATAAATCTGAGCAAGTTTTGTGATATTTGGTTGAAATAAGCGATAGTTATGAGCAATTTAAGTCTCAGCCTCGTTTCCATGCTGAGCCATACAGGGCCTATTTTGAAACCACCGTAGCAGCTGCCGGTGCAAGTCGCAAAAT
>JAOBRH011222374.1:8884-20412 GCA_027575125.1 Umimayanthus parasiticus | reverse complement strand
GATTACCCGAACAAAGCGATTGGCCATTGCAAGTTGCCCGATATTGCACGTCACGTGTAGAGAGAGCGGCTTCTGTGATTTACGGAAACCGGTGGGTTTTATCAAGTGTTCGGAAGCCCTTTTTTCTTGAGATTTTACATGGTTCGGGTTGCATGAGGGATTTGGGACGCCGGATTGGTCGAAGCTTGTTAATCGAAGTGGTTCGTTTTGAAAGCTCGTTGATTGAATTGTTGACATTTGACAGGTTTCCCGCAGCGTTGTCAATTTCGCGGGTTGTGATTGGAGGAAATTAGCATGATGGACAAAATAAGGATGTTTAGTGACAAAGTGACATGAGGTAAACACTATGCGTAGAGGGTTAAAAAATTCTACCATGTCTTCACATGGAGCATAACTTCGGAGCACGCTCTTCACACTCAGAATGGTTAGCGGAGAGAGTGCGTCGGTTGTTGATTTCGTGAAGATGACTAATCCGGGTCTTTTTGATCTGCAGGACGAGATCCATGCATTTATCGAAGCACTACTGCCTCATGTGAAAGCATTTGCGTATACCTGGTTTAACCTACAAGCAAGAAAGCGAAAGTATTATAAAAAGCATGAAATTCGAATGAGTGCTGAAGAAGAGAGAAGATGCAAAGAGGAACTGGACTCGGAAGCACCCGAAATCAAGCAGAAATGGGCTTCAAGGTTGCTGGCGAAACTGCGAAAAGACATTCGCCCGGAGTGCCGTGACGATTTTATGATGGCCATTACAAGCGGGCGCCTGGGTTCGTCTTGTCGTTGCGTCATATCAAATCCCGACCAGAAAGGCAAAATGAGGAGAATAGATTGTTTGAGACAAGCCGACAAAGTGTGGAGATTGGATTTGGTGATGGTAATATTGTTCCGAGGGATTCCGTTGGAGAGTACAGATGGTGAAAGACTCGGCAAGTCTGAGCACTGCCATAATCCGCAGCTCTGCGTTCTGCCCAACCACATCACAGTCACAGTGAGAGAGTTGGACCTCTACCTTGCGAATTTTATGTGCAATCGAGGTAAGCTTCCTGGATTTCACTGATACTTTGCTGCTAGCGTCCAAAGGTACGCAACAAGGAAGCAGCTTGCGACGCGATGGGGAAGTATTCACTTGGCGCGTGCAACTCGCACATCAAAACATTGCGATGTTCAAGCAACAAGTTGAGCTTTCGTTGTTTTACTCTTGAATTATTAAAGATGAGAAGTGTTTAAGTTCCTGGGTGTGTAATTTAATCATTTTTATTGCATTCTCATTGATTTCTGATGCACGGTATGTTGATTTCTTATCGATCGGCTAAACACCATAATTCTGTGTCTGATTCACAGCTCACAAAGAGGATTCCGATAGTCCAACAAGAACTTCAAACGAGCAAGACCTCCACAAAGGTAACTATGAATTTTTAATATCATTTTTCCAGAACCTGTCATCGGTACTTATGTCTGAATGCAAAACTTTGGTGTTTGTTTTGCGGCAATTTTACCCGGCGACGACTTTCAAGTCGTTTTCGAAAAGCAGTTTGTATATCCTGTCTTTCAACTCGAACTAACACGAACAATCCACTCCGCACACGTGCAGTCATTTGAACAACGTAAATTAATTGCCTATTAGACCTTTGTTTTCTTCTTTCACTCAATTTAAACAACGTAAACTTTATTTTGGTTGCATTAATCTGCTTAAAAAGTCGGTGTAATTCAGGATTTTAAACCAGGATTGAAGTTTAGCAGGTAGTAAGTAAGCATTTTATATTTTGTAGCTGTTTTTCTGGATGCCACTTATCTGTAAACATTCGAATGGTTTTGTTATTCGAATGGTTTTGTTTGCGAGCTTTGTGACATCTCGTTTCGAAATTAATTGCCTTCGTAGTATTATTTTTATTGTCTATATAAAATATCAATATTCGTACAAGCAACATGCGCATGCAAGATGGTAACATAAATTTAACGTTGCTTTGTAGCTTCGTTGTATGAACAAGGTGATTTGAGCATGAAGGTCACTCTGTCTTATCCGAGCACATGTTTTGAGTGTCAAGTCTCGGGATCATTTGTGTCTTTATCTGCAAGCCATTAACCCATCACTAAATTTGTCCTTGGATTAGCTTTTTGCAAGACAATAGGAGAGAATAGCGTTTCTTGTATTACGTTTAGAAGAAAGTTGGAAGTATTGGTAAGATTTAGGGCATGGGACCTAGTTGAATGAATATCCGAAGTGAGCTCGTTAAGCCGTTTTGTTTTTAAGTTTGGACAACAGTTCGAACAAAATCGTATTTCTATCTATGCATGGTCGTGTCATTATGTAATCATTCCTGGAGTACAGTTTACTTTATGTTTAAACTGCAGGAAATGTGCACTTTTCATCTGAATAACTACTTTGTCCTGTCGTTTAAAATTGGAGAATTGATGTATCGTTTGGTGTTTAATTACCCGAAATAATTCGGTTAATTGTCTGTAGTCGCAAATGGTACAGTTCACAAGTATTGTAGAACAGACCAAAGCAATAGGTTGTTGTTTTTGCTATGAGTGTGAGATCACTGACAGTATGATAGTTTTCAGCGGTGTAACAATATTCGGAACTTCCTGCGATTCATATTCAGGCTCGCCTCCTTCCCGGAATCCATTTCCTTGAGAGAGTTGAAGAGCGGGAAGCATGCTGACTTTGTGTCAATCTCTCACCCTTTTGTGTGGGTTGATTAACGAGTGGATGGATTGAATCAAACGAGAACGTGCCCAGCTTTGCTGAGAGTAAACATGCGAAAGTATTTTCGCACATAAGTTGCAGCGAAGCGTATCGTATCTATTTTTGAAACTTCAAAACAGAGTGCAAGTGTGAGAAGGTGCAGTTACCGTTGAGCTGTGCGTTTCAGCTCTTGAAACTACTCTATTACAAAGGAGTTGTTAAACCCAGTGTTTCAACAGCAGTGTGTCAAATCGTGACTCTGCTATTTGATATTGCACCTTTGTGCGAGTACACGTAGAAGTGATTACAGCTCAACACAAAGTAGCAAGGGTCATGACTCCGGTTGTGAATAATTCCCCTGCAGGCACATAGCGTGCCGTGGTATAGGCCAAACTGAATTGTGTGGGAAAGATGTTGTCTTATTCTAATACTTTTAAATCAGGAGACGAGGCTTATCTTTTTGTGGCCAAGGAAAGCAAAATCCTGGTTCTGTGGTGTTTTTATCCTTAATTCACAAAAACGGTATCAGTCAATTTAATCTCATCCAGCTGAGAGAATGATTGGACTGATAAGGTTGAATGAGGCGGACTTGGGATAATAATTTGTCAACACAATGCTGTCCTTCTCTATTGTTTCGTTTTCAGTTGTTTATCTAGTCTACAACAATAGGTTTCACAAGTTGGAACAATAGCTATTGTTTGCAGATTAAATCAGGTATACATATCAACTGTCATGATCTTTTGATATCTTTGTTCTACTGTCCATTAGTTAAAAGTCTCAAACAAAATCCGAATTCCCAATTACAGTTTCTGTTTTGCCCTGGCTTGTTTGTTGTTTTTTTCATTGTTTTAAGTTTCTGACAAGTCTTTGAATAATTTGTTCAGAAGCTATTTATCTTTTGAGTATTTATCGCATGTGAGAAGAACTTTTCGAAAAGCATGACCAAACAAAAGTGTATCCAAGTAGCAATGACTAGTTTTTGCTTTACATAGTAGATCGCACAGCACACAAGAAAGGAGATCTAGTGACAAAAAGAGCTTCCAAAACCTCACATATTGTGTTTTTACTGACTTTGTACTACGACAGAACTGTTATATAAAAATGACACCAAAGAAACATCTGTTTTCAAATATGACTGAAGTATTTTCAAAATGTTTTTGTTTCCTGGAATGTGTCGACACCCTGGTGCTTTAATTTTACTTTTATTTTGTCCAATTTTGTGAATATTTTCACACATGTGCTCTAGTTGATAAACTAAGACTCTTCAATTTGAATTAAGTTCTAAACTACTTAGCATTTCTCGTTAAAAAGTTCTTTGGTACGTATGATTTAATTTTGAAGTTTCAGTATTTCAGTGATGGTAGTTCAGAATGATATGATTTAGGGGGTTTCACTTTTGCACTTTTTAATATGCTTATTAGTTAACTGCTATTTTCAAGTATCATACCATTTGGTATTTTAAAGTTGTACAAGGTGAAAACAGAATACGCGAATCAGTTTTTGTCAGTAGTTTTCTCAGGTAAGAATTTTTCATTTATCATTTTTTGTTGTTGAAGAAAGCTAGTGTTTAATGTTGTTTCTTGTAATGGCCAAACTCTTGAAGTAGATTTTGAAATCCATAACAATTTTTTCTGATTCTTTTTCTTTTCAAGGCTGAAGAGATTTGAATTGTATAGTGAAATTTAAATTTTGTTTCAAATATTACCAAATGAACTTGTACCATGAATCTTACATTGCAGGACCCTTAAAATATCACTAAAAAAACCTGGCAAAAAATGCTTTTTGACAACAACAACATTTATTTGCACCATTTTAAAATTTTTACATTAGGTTAGAATTTGGCTGGACATGTTTTTATCAGTGTTTTATCCTTGCAAGGTCATTAAACAGCTGGTCTATTTCTGTTAGAATTGTTTAGCTGCAAGATTCAGGCCGTTGAGCTGAACACTCAGTTTTTTTTAGTTTTACTGGCATTCTCAACTTTTCAAAAGCACTTGTCTTTTGTTAAACAGAACTGAAATATTTTATCATACGCAAAAGACAATAATGCATTTAGCACTCACTGACAAAAAATATTAATTACCATCATTACTTCAGTCTACTGTTGTGAAAACAGAACTTTCCAATATTTTTTTCCGAGGAAGCTGTTTACCTGCTCATTAGAGCCTATCCATACATCTAAGTTCACAGTTGCTGTAATTGTTCAATGACAGCACTTAAGCAATAGATATCAGTCATCAAATATGAATGGTGTGGTCTATTGTTCTTGTTTTTGTGCAGCCTTTTGTTTAGTTGGACATGTTTTTATCAGTATTTTTATCCTTGCAAGGTCATTAAACTGTTGGTCTATTCCTGTCAGAATTGTTTAGCTACAATAAACAACTGTTCTACTAAGTTATACAGTCAAATGTGCAGTGTTCGGTGAAAATTATGCAGTTTGTGAATTGTGTTTATTTTATATTGCAAAACTTAGCAAGATTATGTTTCAATTCTAGAGTTCTGTAAAGGAGGCATGTTGCATCTTGTCTCCACAAGAAGTTGGAAGCTTGTTAGTATAAAACTGTTTCAAATCATTAGAATTCCATTTTTTAAAGAATGCTTTTGTGGAAGGCTTTGCTTGTTTTTGCATGTGTCATTTATAACTTGTTTTTTGTTACCAATGAAGGATGTGGTTTCTGTTTTGATTTGAAAGACAACATGGTTTGATGACAGCCATTTTTAATCTTTTTGTTTATTCTTTTACAGAAGTATGTTAACTTTGAACAATTCCTCACTCATTTGTGAGCTTTTGTGACAGTTTCTTTCTGAACACCGGTATATGCGGCAACCGTGTAAATGTTTATATTTTTATTGCATCATTCTGTTCTGGTTTTTCAGTAAATCCATGCATTGTATTTACCTGTGGTCAAAAATGTTGTGGATTGCATGTTGCTCTGACAGTTCAGGTGATTTGTATTAAAATCCCTTTATTTCATGTAATTAGACAAGTTATTCTACATTTTTCAATTGTAATCGCAGATGAGAAACATGGCCAAATCTTTTCTATATGGATGATCAATATTATAATTATGTTCGGATTGGACACCCTTTTTAGCTCTAGAGTTTGAAACAACTCAGTGAAAATATACATTAAATAAATACAATGTCTGGATATTAAAATGTTTTGACTATAAATGAGAGGATTATATTTCCTTGGAGAGATATTTTGCCCAGTATTGGGTTTACAGTAAACAAACCTGTTATTTTCTCTCTGTGGGAAACGTTTGAAACAAAACATCCACAAAAAGTCTTATATCAGGTAGCTTGATGATAGTAAATAACTGCTTCAAGAGACCCCACTAAATTGGCTTAATATGTGAGGGTCACGCTTTGGTTTTTTGGTTCACAAGTTTAAAATTCATAAACAGCTTTAACTGATCCGTGGTTGCTGAAGTATGCAAGACATCTATTTTAACACTAACTTGTTCTTATTTTCATCATTAATTAAACTTAAAAATATCAGTTTTTAGGGAAAATCTTGACTCCTCAAATTGGATTAGCAAGTAACACAGATTACTTCTGGTCACTAAAGAGAGTAAAGCTTTTAAATAATCTCTTTAGTATTTTTTATCTGTTAAATGGTTTAAAATGTTTAAGCAGTTGAGGGGCAAGCATAAATGTGGCAATAACATAAATGGTGACTTATAAAATTGTGATTAATTATCATAAAGCATAAAGTAGATGATAATATTATTTGCTGTATTGAAGAAAACTTGATTCATTGAGCGCTTTGAACTATGGTTAAAACTTGTGGTTAATTTTTTTCTGCTAAAGCAATTTAATTTATTATTTTAGACTAGATCTGTGTATGGAAGACTCCATGGTTTTTCAACCATGTTACAGTTTGTAAAATATCTTTCTGGTTTTTCTGTTACCAAGAAAGATTGGGATTTGAGTAATGGAAAGTCTGGTTACAATCAGCTAAACAACAGTTATAATAATCTACCAAGATAAGCCTGTGTGACATTCTGCATATTAACTAAGCCTGTTATATTTATTTTATATTTTTTGAATTTCCAGACATTGATGATTTATTTTTGCTTGTTCACTGATCACAATAATTATTTGTTTCACATAATTGGTTTCATAAGATAAACAAATTGTCAGACTGTTTGACACCATGTTGTTGTATCTTGTAATTTTATAATTTCTTTGAGATCCATACATGTATTACAAAGAACTGCAGAAGACTGTATATATCTTAATTAATTAATTTTAATGAACCTGTTTCAACTCGCACCTGGACCTGAGGTGATAGCTTTGAGTTTGACTTTGAGGTAGCATTTTTGAGTGCAACAAAATTCTGTGTGTAGAGCAGAAAAGTTTCCATTCTAATCTTCTTCCATCCTTGGATTTACTGTAGCCAATTTATTTTTGTAGCAAAACAGTGTTTTGGAGGGTTTAATCTCAAGGTTTCTATATTCTTTGTTTTGAAGCAATAAGTTTTGTTTTCATAGTTTTCTTACTCAGCTGAACTGAAGATTGTCTTCCAGTATTTACAAATGAGGTCAACCTTGGAGCAAAGAGGAAATTATTTGAAAATACTAGCAGTTCAAAATCTTCACAAGAAATGTTGACTTGCTATTGTTTGCTGTGTTTTAGTGCGACCCCTTGCTTGTTAGCTTGCAAGGCAAAATCTAGGGGATGGGAACAAAGCTTTGTGAACAAAAATCAATGAATGACTGTATAATTATATGAGGCAGAAGTTCTAAAACCAACCAGCAAGTGGCAGTTTTGATACAAGTACTCACATTATCCTTGAAGAATATTTTGTTGTTTACTTCCCGGCTCCCATGGAATCTGTTTATCTAGCAAGAGGACAAAGTTGGATGCATGGCATTACTGATAGCTCGTTTGCAACAGAAAGCCAAAGATTGTACTATTCAGTTACTTGGGTACATGTAGTTCATTGTTCTTATTTGGCTTGGTCTGTCATCAACAATTGGAGTTCAATGTTTTTATGATAGTTATTATTTTTAACTTTAGCCACTCTTTAAAAGGAAGTACAAACAGCACAGATGTAAATATTCACACTTCCTATTTTTAATTCCACAGTGATACTTTGTCAGGTGTCATAGAATTCATTCTAGATGTTAGCCTCAAAGTAAAAACAAAAACAAAATGCTCTCAGCCCAGATCCGACTGTGATATGAAACCATTTCTTTAATTATTATTGGCTTTGAAAATTGCTGAAAGGATCATAATAAGTATCTGCAGTTCATGGTTTTGTTGATGGACAAGTGTAGGGAAGGGGTCAGACAGAGGAGTATATGTGAGCTGCTTTACAGCTCAACTATTAGATTTTTAGTAATATAGCTCACTGATGAGCTATTTTTTTCCTGCTGCAGTCGCATTGGAACACAATCTGGTGTCCTCTGGAGTCTTCACTGTATCAGAGCTATACCAGTATTCAAAAAGTAAGTTGAAATTTTGCTGATAATATAATATTATTTCACTGAAGTACCTGTAATTTCCATCCATTCAGTGAATATTAACCAAACACACAATTTGATACTGTAGGTTTGAAGTCTGAACATGTTCAGTTTGTTTTTCTTGTTATAAGTAGAATTGGAGAGCTAAGATTTATTTTTGAAATATAACAAGTTTGCTGTTCAAAATGATGTGTGAATTCATATGCGAATAAAAAAACTTTCATTAAGTTAGCTTACCCTTGTGACATTTTGTTTCTGCCTGTTTTTGTTTTAAGTGAGGCTATTAATTATTGATACCAGTTTATTTAATCAAAAATTAAAATTAGAAAGTTTTATACCAACTGTTCAGATATTTTTGTCTCACATTTCAGATCGTTTCACTTAAATGACATGTTTAGGTGGTAATTTCTTATCAATTTTACCCCCTCCCCCTCTCCATGTTTTTGCCTACAAGTTTCCTTAATTTAGTATCTACAATTTTTTTTTCAAAAAACACATAATATCTTATTTGAGATAGCTTATTAGGAATCCTGTTGATAATCAGTTTCTCAATGATTTCCTCTTATTTTAGCAGTATTACAGTTTTGTAGTTTTCTACTGTTTCAATTACCAATAATAAAATTATTACAAACATGTCAAGGAAAACTGGTGGTTTAATTTGTAAGTGTACAGTAATCCATAATATTTAATAAGATGTGCTTAAAAGCAAACTCATTATTTATTTAAATTTATTTGCATTCATAAAATAATCCTTACAGTGGAGCATTAAAGGATTTTAAGACTTATTTTGGTTGCTAAAAGGTGGGGAGTTTTTAATTAAAGCTAATCCTGCAAGTTTTGTGTTTTCAATTTCCTTATTACTATGTTAATCTTGTTGATGCACAACATGACAGTCTCACATCAATGAAAAACAATCTGATCCAAATGGTGTTACAGAAGTGTTAGGTTATTTCTTCTGCATGAAACTTACAAAAACAGTTTCAGTAGAATTAGTTAATGTTGATGTTTTCTTATATCCAGTATATTAATTTCTGCAGCACTTAACATTGTTTCACTAATGGAGTACAATATTAAAGATATATAAATTAATAACTTTAATTTTCTGTAAGCATGACAAGTTGCATGTAGGCCACAGCTACTGCTTTTTTTGGAGGAACTCTGAATCTGATACCAAGTTCATAGGTCTCCTACAGGTCTGGCAGATGTGCCTACTGCTCAACACATTAACACTTGCAAAATGTATATCAATGAGAAAACATGCAATTTTTCTTGAAATTTATGTCTTTCAACTTATTTTCAAGTTTACATGTAAATTTCTGTTTAAACTAAACTTTCCAAAGTTTCATCTAAAACTATATTTAATAATTTACAATATATTGTATTTTCACACTTCCATTTACCAGTAACTATATTTTTTGTCTCCAAAGTGTTGACTTTTACCATAGTAACCTTCTACAGCCAGTTGCTATTTTTTAGTTAAAATTATGCCAAAAACTGATTGAAACTGGTAGTCTGAGATGATGAAGGAAAACTGAGTTCTCTACACCTCTTTTCAAATAATGTCAGTGTCACAAAATACTTTTTAGAGTAAGAGAAGGTACTAGTTAGCTATTTCAGAACAGTTAATATTGTTCCAGTTCAGTTCTGTTTCCTAGCCAAGTCTAAAACACAGCACTTGAGAAGTACGTAGACATGAAAATTTATATCTTACTGTTAGTTAATCAATAATCTGTTTGCTCTGAAACTTCAAGCAATTTAACTATGGGCAGGTGCTAAACTGGAGCTTCAATATCCAGTTGTGACATGTATGCCTTATTTACATGTTGAAAATAGTAAATCAAGCAGTAGCAGATAAATAGAAAAGAAGTTTAAAACAGACTCCCATTTTTATTTAATATATTTTTTTTTCATTCTCATAGATCCAATAAAATGTGTTGGCTCTGCACAAGTGAGCTTGTCGGACCTTGAGAGTCCCACTTACACAGATACTGGTCTGGAGCAGCGCTTTCCCAGTGCACTGAGTATACACCCACGTGCCGACCCTTATGGGGAGAACAGGTACAGAAAACGAAGCCGAACGTTGAGTTCAGTGTCTTCTGAAGACTGTGAAGATGAATATGCCAACTCGCCCCACAGTTTCACATCACAGGGATCCAACTGGCAAAGTGACCTTGACTCTGGTATGATTCACAATTATACTGGTTTTTTGCATAATTTTATTATTATATTCCTGTGCCCGGTCCTTCAAAGCCTGATTAGCGGTAATCTTGGGTTAGCTCTACAGGTTTTATTAAGAGTCAACCCAGGATTAAGTACTAATCAGGCATTGAACAACCAAGCCTTGCTTTTCATATTTATTTGGTTTTGATGTAGTCACTTTGTAGCAGTAGCAGCCAAAAATTACAATTTTAATGCCACAGTAACTATTTTTATTTTTTATTGTTTGTATTAAAAGTTTTTTAGCAGAACAGTTTTAACTTCAATATCATTAAGTAGTTACATTCTAACCAGCTGCACTAGCAACCATTTTAGAAATACAAAAAGGTCCAAATCTTTAAACAAGTTGTTGAGAATCTATGAAATTAGTGACAATCCAGCATTACAGCATTTAATTTTGCATGTAGTTTGGCGAATTATTAATTGGTACTGTAGAATAATGATTGAAACTACACACAGGTCTAAAGACATGACATGGTCATTGTCCTCCACAAGTGACTCAATATTGGATATTGCAAACTTGGAGCACTATTCAATATCAGTTTACAGCTTTTGTGATCCCAGCTATTTTAACTATTTTGAAAACAAAAAAAAACCATTCTGTTAGTTTAAGGGTTTTTGTCAACTGGTGCAAAAGTTGAATAATACCAGTCATTTCTACTCTTGAAAAAGACAAGCAAATCAACTGATCGTTATATGGGTTTTATACAACTTATTCAAAATCTAGAAGGAATAACACAAGCTATTTCCACTCTTTGAGACAGCAAATTGAACATTCCTTAACTGGTTTTTAGCACCTTGCTCTTAAACAAGTTTTGGTTTTTGGTAACCTTAAAAGTTTGACAAAGGTTGATTGTCAGAATTGCTCTGGTCTCTGAAGGAAAATAATTCAGTTCTAAGTTCTCTCCTATCCCTCCCTCTTCACTTATAGTTATTGTCGTCATTTATTTTCTTTGAAGGTGTGGTTCTTGCATGTCTTAGAACTGCCTTCACAATTCACCAACAATAGGTTCTTGAATGTGCCAAAACAAGTTTGATCATAAAGTTTTGATATAATAGCTACTAATTTTTTATTTGAACAAAGTTGGAAGAGTTGTAAATTAATTGTAACCTTTGCTTTTAAACTGTGTAGTACATGTACTACATATTCA